>JBBPBS010000276.1:20118429-20180521 GCA_037974835.1 Cicer judaicum | reverse complement strand
AAATTTAAAAAAGTAATCAAAATTTTTAAATAAAACCCATAAAATTAATTATCATCTTCAATATAATGGAAATTTCATCAAATTCATAACTTAAATCATTAAATAAACTCATATTTTTGTTATTTATTTGATGAATTTGATGTTGTTAGAGATGCAAATATTAGTTTATTTGAATATTTAAGTTATAAATTTGATTAAATTTATATTATCTTGAAAATGTTAATTAATTTTATGGATTTTGTTTGAAAATTTTGATGATTTTTTTGAATTTTTGTAAAAAAAATGATAATATTGTCGATATTTTAAAAGATAAAAGATTAATTTGTCACTTAAAATTAAAATAAAGGACCAAATCGTAAAACAAAATAAAAAACTAAAATGTTATCTGAAATTAAGTTAAGTTAGGGAACCACGTATTTTATTTAGTCTAATAAAAATATCAATTCTTTTAAGAAATTGAGGGAGTATCTACTCTTTTACAAGACCGAGATATTTCCCTTAACACTATCTCTTAGAGTCTTATGTACTACGTTGATTTATAGAGATAAATTTTTTGGAATAATATATTTGTTTTTGTATGTTGAAAATAAACTTGATCGTTAATTTTAGATTAAACAGATTAAATTATAGAATAATAAATATTAACATCAATAAAACTTAATTGTAAATTTTAGATTAGACGATTGAGATGTATTACTATGTGACACAATAAATGTTGAAAAACTAAATACCACATACGTATTGTGGTGTCTTAAAAGAAAATTATATAAGAAAATTTAGGATCACATACATTAATTTTAGGTGTGATATACCCTATCTAGTGTCTGAGTTGAGTTGAGTTGATCACTAATTTGAATTTAAAATTATTATTTTCAACTAATTTTTTGCTTTATAATGGTATTTTTTGTGCCTACCTATTTAGAGTCTTAGACATGTCAGAATAGATGAAGTAAGTAAATAAATTTGAAAAGAATAACAAAATGGCTTACCGTCTACATTTATTACGATATTAAATAGGGAAAAAATGAAAATCATAACACAGACAAACTTGAGAATTCCAGCCATGTTATCCCTTTTTTGCATGTAACAAATAGAGTATCATAAGAACTTATAATTTATAAAGTTCATGCTCTCCTTACTTCAATTATATAAGGAGTTGCAAAAAATCCTTCCTAAAATTGAAATCATTATTGTGATAAAAAAACATTAAAATTATTATTAAATATTTGTTCATGAGTACATCAATTAATGTGTTGTATTTACCTTTTTAATACACTTAAACCAGGAGGTCGCATAAAAAATCTTGTCAAATCATAAGAATTTATTTATTTATTTTACAACTAACTTTTAAATATTTTTGACTTTTCATAATAGAGAAGGAAAAATCACAAAAAGAAGTTATTGGTAGAAATAACAAGCCAATAGGTGACAACATATTTATGCGTAAATAAAATGTATTGTACGATTAAAGGTCATTATCGAACATGATGCATTAGTTGCGATTGTGTTATGTATTTTAGGGTGCAACTAAGTTAAAACAAAATAGAAAAGAAAAAATTCTTGTTGTGTATTGAAACTGAAACAATACACACACAATACTGCCAACTATTTGATGAATGTAGAGAATACAGAAAATTAAAGTACCGTTATTTCGTGAGAAAACGGTGATGATAGTTTAACACATCTTCAACAGTGAAGTCACCAAAAACTGAAGGTTAGATAACTATACCTGACGGACGAACTCATTTTGGCTACCATTGGAGATGCTCTAAGTGGTCTTAACCGTTGATTTTAGATTCAACGGATCAAATTATAGAATAATAAAAATTAAAATCAATTAATCTTGATTGTGAATTTTAGATTAAATAGTTGATATGTATTGCTATGTGACACAATAAATCTAGAAAAATTAAATATGACTTATGTGGTGACTTGAAAGAAAGTTATATAAGAAAATTTAGGATCAAATACTTTAATTTGAAGAGCGATCTACCCAATCCAGTACCTCAATTGAGTTGATGACTAATAATTTGAGTTTCAAATCATTATTTTCAATTAACTATTATTTTCAACTAACTCATTTTTTGCTTTACAATGGTATTTTTTGTGCCTACTGATTTTGAGTCTTAGACATATATATTAGTATGAATGGAGTAAATAAATAAATTTGAAAAGAATAACAAAATGGCTTACCGTCTAAATTCATTACGATAATAAATAGGAAAAAAAAAATCATAACAAAAACAAACTTGAGAATTCACGCCATGTTTTCCTTTTTTTGCATGTGAAAAATAGAGTATCATTTGAGCTTATAATTTGTAAAGCTCATGCTCTATTTATTCAATTAAATAATGGAGTTGCAAAAAATCCTTCTTAAAATTAAAATCATTATTGTGATAAAAAAAACTTTAAAATCATTATGAAGTATTTCTTGAGTACATCAATGTGTTGTATTTGGCTTTTTAATACACGTAACAAGGAGGTCACATACAAAAATCTAAAAGAATTTATTATGTTTTTTTTTATCAACTTTTAAAATTTATTCACTTTTCATAATAGAGAATGAAAAAATCACAAAAAGAGAAATTTTGGACGATGGCAAAGTTATTGGTAGAAATAACACACTGATAGTGCATTAATTGTGATTATGTCATGTGTTTTAGGGTGCAACTAAATTAAAACAAAATAGGAAAGAAAAATTTCTTTTTGTGTATTGAACTCAAACAACACATACACACAATCAATGATATCAACTATCTAATGAGTGCAGAGAATAAAAGTAAATTAAAAATAAATCAAATTAGAGTGATTTGATTCTTTCCCAAAATACAAATAAACTTAAATGAAAAAAATCAACTAACTGATTTGAGAATGTTAGAATATAGATATTTCTCAACTCTTGTTTGAGAAATAGATTCTATATATTCGAACTCAATAATCACTGATTCTAATATCACACTAAGAAATGGAACTGGAACTTAAAATAATTTGAGTAGCTCGAGTATGATTAAATGAGTGATATTTTGCTTGGTACTTTGAGTTCTGATTTGTTTTTCATCGTGAAGCTTTATTTATAAGCCTCAAGAGAGCTTATGACAACTCATTTAACCGTTATAAGTAGGCCGACTATCATGAGTAAGTGAATGGATAAGATCAACCATAAAGCATGATTGTTCATGTTGAAATCAGGAATGTTCTTGAGATCCAAAAACGTCTTTCGAGTTGGTTTGAGATGAGCTGACTTGTATTTGTGATCTTGTCAGTTGTCTAAAATGATTACTAGCTTTAAGTCACGTTTGCAGGTCCGTTTGAAGGTACAACAACAATGTCCTTTATAGCCTGTTAATTGTACTTGCATTTGCTTAACTTGGAGAATGATCTTCCTTTATGCTTTTCATGAAACAAGGTGTTGAGTCCTCGAATTCTAGAATGATTCTTGCTTAGATTGATCCTCTTGTATTTCTAATGAAAATATGGAATGGATAACACTTCATGGATCTAATCTTTTACAAAGAAATCTGATCATTCTTGTTTATGGCAGATGTGGAGAACGTTCTCCGTTTTCCAGAAATCTGTCAAGAACATTCTTCGTTTTGCTGATTTTGCTTTTTTGATTTTAATATGATTTGCTTTGAAATGTTTGGTACCTATCTTTTTTTAACACACTTAAATACAAATGTTAAATAACAAAACACTTAGAACCATAATTAGAAGTCTTAGTTAACTTTTTGTTTAATTATCATCAAAACATTAATTTGTGATTTTGCCTCAACAATCTCCCCGTTTTTGATGAAGACAAAACATGTTAATTTAGATTTTTAATTGACTCTAATAATTCAGAGAGCTTTTTCGTAAAAACTTCCCCTCAATATGTGTTAATCATTTGAACCAAATAATGATATTTCATTGATATACCAATAAAGATCTAGATCATTATAAGGTGGTTCAAAACAAAAACAAAAAAACATACAAATGTAGTAAGTAATCATACAAAAAGAACTTCTGATTCTTAAAATATAAGCAACTTCTCCCCCTTTGTCATAGCAAAAAGGAATAGGAGATTTAACCTAAAGCTAAATCAGAAAGACAACGAAGGTGAAGACCCCTCACGTGATAGAGATAATGACGACTGAGGTATGTCAGGAATATTTGGAGGATGATTATGCATTGAAGGCTCAAATCTGAGCTTGGGAGCAAGCTGAGTAGCCATCTAGTCCCGCAAAATAGCTTGCTCTTTGTCTTGATGAACTTGCCTAGCTATGATGGTTTTAAGGACAACAAAGATTATAAGGATTTCCTTATATGTTTTGGATGTTTCTCTTTCCATTTTGGTCAATTTAGAAGGACGTTATTCATCATCAATTGGAGTGGCGAGAGGAGGATTTTGGGATGGAGCAACAGTAGTACACAATGTAGGTAAGGTGGCAAATGAAGTATTAATGTGAGGAAGAGATTTTGTAGGAGCGAAATGATGAGACACAGATGGGCCAACTATGTCTGAATGTGGAAAGACCAAATATTGGCTTATTCCAAAGATAAAATAAGATGTTTTTTGTGGGAACACAAAGGCTGGTGACATCATAGAGGTGTGCTGAATTTGAAATGGAAGGCATATGTTACCTTGAGAGGATTGATTTTTGAAGGGTGGACTAGTAGATGATGGAGGAAATACCTGATCAAGGATATCGTTCAGATTTTATGGAATAGGTAGAGATGGAGAATGTTCTTTAACATGTTTGGGAGGGGAAGAAGATGATAAATGACTAGTGCATCATTATTAGTGACAAATTTGCGGCTGCCACAATGAGGAAGGATGGAGTGTTGACTTATACTATTGAATATTTTTTGAAGTGGTTTTAGGTCAACTGAGAAAATTTTTGTAGACCCTTTAATAAACAGTTCTTGAAACACTTCTTCTTTGGTGGTGTTTAAGGTTGTGTACCAGTCTTTTCCAAAAATTGTTGGGCCTTGAGATGGTAGTTTAAGAATTTTTTCCAGAATTAAAGGTTAAATTCGAATCTCAATACCTTATAATGTTGAGACAATGAGGGATTTATCTGCAAATGCTTCAACTTTGTTGTAAAATGCTCGAATGACCTCATGGTAGTAGCAGTCATAAATTTTAAGGAAATCAATCCATCCAAGTGCATCAGTATAATATTGAATGGAGATTCCTTCAACTTGTAGCTTTTCAAAGTTAAAAATCCGACCAATGCCAATAGGTCGTTGAAACCATTTTTCAACATACAGTGTTTTAAATTTTGAAGGAATCAAAGGTGGAATCAGGATTTTGGAAGAAGAAGGTTTGGTGGTTGTTGTTTTGGAGGCCTTTGTTGATTTTGGATTTGGAGTTTTGACTAGAAAGTGTTCTTGAGTTTCAAGTGGAGAATGTTCTTGAGTTTTGAGGGGATAACATTCTTGAGTAGGGAGTTGGGACGAAGAACGTTCTTGAGTTAAACTTTTCTTTTAAGAAAATAGTATTTTTTAATTTTTTTTAGAGGCTAAAAACTGAGATAAAGTTGAAGATGAAAGATATTTTGGAATTGTGGGTTTAGTTTTAGAGGAGGTGATTTTGGATGAGAACAAATTTGAATGAGATTTGGAGGATTTTGAAGTTGTTGGGGGTTGTGAGATTTTTGGGGATTTTGGAATTTATGTTGATTTAGGACTTTTTTGTGGTGGTGAGGGTTCAAAATCATCATCAGAAATGGTATAGATTGTGGTGTCTATATTTTTTGTTTTTGAAATACCAATACCTTCCAGAACACGCATTGATCTTCGTTTGGAGGATGAAGTGTTGGAACTCAGGTGGAAGTTTTTTCGAAGATGGGGTGGGGCTTGACTGATTGAAGGAAGTGGGCATTGATAGAATGAGGGAAGAATGGTTGTGAGTGGTTCCAGTGTGATAGGAGGCGGACTAGATTTTGGTGATGAAGACATGTAATCAGATAATGTTTTCTATGAAGATGAATGTGGGGGTGTTGATCTTGGTGGAGGTGATGATGAACAATCTGGAGATGGAGAAGAAGATGATGAAGATGTTGGTGAGCTAGCGTTTTGGCATGTTGACATTTTGGTGCAAGTCGTTTTTGAAAGAAAAAATAAGGGTTACTGATGAAGGGGACATAAATGATGAATATTTGCATACAAAAGGTTGAAGTTGTTGGTTAGTGTAGAAGGATGAATGTTCTTGAAATAATGCAGTTGGATTAAGAGTGGAGAGAGTGTCATGCGTGTGATTTGATGGATTAGTCAGTTGAGTGTTGGGAAGGAGGAAAATAAAAATATGTGCAAGGTTGGGCATGGGTAGCCGTTACCGTTTGAAAAGTAAGTAGACATTGCAGTTTAAAAGCTGATTTTGAAAGTTTTTCATCATGAGCAAGAAAACTCAAAATAGAGAATGTTCTCTGATATTGTAACACCCCAATTTTTAAAAGCGCATATGTATTTTTTTTAAAAATAAATTAATAAAAATGTCATGTCGTAACACAAACGACAAAAATCATAAATAATTACATCATAATAAATAATCGGCCAAAAATAGTTTGTTTCAAATACATAAATTCCATTGTGACAACATGGCAATAATGAAGGGAGAATAAATAAAATTCATCAATAAAATCCTATGTTGATCATTAATCTAATTGAGGGTGACTGGATACTAAGGATCCACAAGCGACATCAAGCCTCACTGCTTTTGATTACTAATCAAAATCATCGCTATGCCACGTCTTCGACATGGTTGCAATTCCAGCATGACTCAAAACTCTAATAACTTGGGGCATAAGCCCGATCCACAATAATGTAAAAGGTCACCAAACGAAATTAACAAATACACTTAGCATAATTCTTATATTTTCAAATGCTCAAGAGAACCTTTCGTTTTAGCATACTCCTCGAAAGGGTTTTCATATGTCAAAAATGCATAAACAATGTTGAAAAATGAAGTTTTTGACTAACTGCATTGTCGTATTCGAATACATCATTTTCGTAGCCGAATATAAGTCAAGTCAGTGGCAAAAACAACATATTTGTATTCGAATACAAGGTTTCGTATTGAATATGACGTGAAAATTTTACATAAAAATTGAACGTTACATATGTGTATTTGACTACACACTACATGCAGCCGAATACAATTGCTAAACTTTGCAGGTTTTTCAGTTTTAAAAAGACTCTAAATCATTTAACACTTATGATACAAAGTCCATCAATAACACTTCAAACATTCATAAAATCAATTATGAACACATAATTCACACCAAATTAATCACCACAAATTCACACCTCAATCACACATCAAACATTCATAACATCAATTATTAACACATAATTACATCGAAACTTAATCAACACAAATTCACACCTCAAAGTAATTACGACACAATAACAAACAACAACCTAGTATGTATATACAATCATCATAGTATGCCAATATGCATAATTTCGGAATTTTCAACAAAAATCTTTATCGAATTGGCGTAAATCATAATTGTACCGCCTATCACGGATCTTAGTACTAATTACCGAGGTGCAGTCTCTCACAAGTTAGCACGATTTACTAGAGTGTAGCCTATCACAGGCCTTACACATCAGTTAAATCCTCGTAAGGATAAGATGGACCAACTATCACATGGAACCACCACATGGCCCATCACGGTCAGCATTTAACACTGTGGCTCATTGCAGTCACCACTGACACTGTGGCCCATCACGGTCACCACAAGCTATGAAATGCATGAGCATACTCTACTTTTTTCACCACAATCATTAAGTAGATGTTGCTATTAAAATATTCCTCATTTTTAATACTCGACTTTTCAAACTTATCACAGAGTATACTCAAAATATATTTTCCTCAATAAAATTCATAACACACATATTATCAATTATGAATACATAATCACATCATAACTTAATCACCACAACAACATTAATATATCAGAGTTCTCTACGCCACTAACTCGGTGCCAACGGTCTCAATTCCTTTTCGGGACTCAAGGAGCTAACTACACAAACATAAAAATTTATAACAATTTGTTCACAACTAAAATTTATCCAACCACAACAAAATTCTCAAAATTATATCTTTTCACACACCAAACTTTTAAAACCAAATAATCTATATTATTTAGTTAAAACTAAATAAAATAAATATTGTCCAAATCACACATACACACGTTCGACTATTAAAGCACCAAGATTTTGAGTTCATAAAATACTCTAAACTTTTTTCTTTTTAAATTGAGTCCAAGAGTAATTAAAAGAGTAACATTTTAAACTCTAACCATTTTAATTTCATTCTAACTTTTTTGCTCAAACTCTTTAACTTAGTTAAAATTTGAACTTTTTCACAACTTTAACAACTCTAAATTTTCTTTTGTAAAATTTCAACTTCAGTTCAAACTCATTTATTTGAAAATAAAGCATTGCATAACTCAACCACATCAAAAATCAATTTTTTTTTTAACCACTACTAACAAAGTCAACAACAACAACAACAATAAGAATTTGTTAATAGCTCAAAAATTTCACTTAAAATATATATATATATATGCACGTAAAAATTAATTATCACGTAATCACACATTCATCATACATAATCACACATATAGAATCCGTATATGCAAACTAAAAATTTGGAAGGAGTCCTTACCTTCGTTATCGATTTTTCAACAGTTTTTCCTACTGCAATCAAATATGGTGAAAACTCTTGGTCGCGTCAACACCTCAAAAGTTAGCTCACAAGCACCGTAGTGTGGAGAGGAATAACTTTCCCTCGTGACACTTCTCGAATGAAAGCTTAGATCTTAAAGAAAAATAGAGATTTGTATTTGCGGTTTTATTTTCAAACTACTAACACAAACTTTTGAAACAGAGATAGAAGAAGAAATTATATCGCGAGGCA
This sequence comes from Cicer judaicum, assembly GCA_037974835.1. Taxonomy (NCBI): domain Eukaryota; kingdom Viridiplantae; phylum Streptophyta; class Magnoliopsida; order Fabales; family Fabaceae; genus Cicer; species Cicer judaicum. Next base: position 20,171,613 of record JBBPBS010000276.1, on the reverse strand, counting down.
GCAGGTAAATGTTTTCTTTTGTTTACCTTCCTTTTCTTTCTTTCATCTATATTATATATATATATATATATATATAATATATTACTTTATAGATATTTAAAAAAAAAACATCATTTTACATTACTTCTTAAATTATTTTTCTTTTTTTAAATATCTACTCTCGTCGCAACTTAATAGACAGATAAATTAATTTTTTTGTAACAAGTGACATTTTTAAAAAAATTAACCGATATTACATTTTTCGTAATATAATTAAATTATCACTCGACAATTAATTTTAATCGGATCTCAATATATATATATATATATATATTAAACATATTAAAAATTCTAACAAAATATGTTTTTGATACTTAATCCGTAAAATAAAATAAAATTAGATTAAATGGCTTAGCAATTCAACACAAAATTAACGGTCTTACAATTATGACCAGAAAATTCTGGTTTCAGTTATAACTATCATGAGTAGGATTTTTGATGATTTTTAACCGTTCTTTGATTGAATTTGTCACAGCCTAAAATTTTGAGTGTTTCTCGAATTCAATGGAGTCACCACCAAAATTTATTTTAAAATAGAGAAAATATTGGGAAACCATTAAAAATTAAAAAAAATGAAAGAAAATGGTATTTGAAACCAAATTTTGAGTTCGAGAGTCAATTATGCGTAGGGAATGTATTAGCACCCTACGACATCCGTTAAAAACAGTTACCTATAATTAATTGTGGAAGATTAATTTTAACTTAAGTATATTTATTTTTCTTTATTATTAAATATGAATAACAACTATTACTATTTTTAAAATATGATTTTGAAATAAATGTGTACTTAACAAATAAAATACAAAAGAAGAAATTTTTATTTATGTGCTTGACAAGAATGTGATCTTGCTCCTACGTATCTCCCAGTGTGATGGAGAAATCAAAGCTACGTAGTTCTTGGATAGAAAATGTTGATGTGTTTTTTTAATGAAAATGGATTTTGTTATATTTAAAAATATTTTGACAAGAAAAGAAAATAATTTGTCTGACTTAAAAAAATACTTTAAAATACGAGTTTTATGATTATCAAGTTGTACAACTTGTGTCTCAAAAACTCGAAGAATTAAAATATGTTTCATCTAATTAATCATTTTAACAATATTTTAAATTATTTTTCAGTTTATATATGAAAAAAAAACACCAAGTTGTACAATGTGTCTTAACAACTCAAAGATAAAAAATAATACTACATCAAATTTAAGTCGATTTTAAATTAATTCATTAAGATAAATACATAATAAATAAATAAATAAAGAGAGTTTTAGGACTATCAAGTTGTACTACTTGTGTCCTAACAACTCAAAGATTAAAAGATGTCACATCTAATTAATCTTTTAAAATTCGATTATAAATTATCTTTGCTTTTTAAAAAAATAAAAATAAATTGATGTTAAATATTAAATAAATTTAAATGATTCTGCAAAATAAAGTCAGTAGTAAATACACACAAAAATGGTAAAAAAAAATACATGGACTTGTAATATGATCTATTAAATAAATAAACATTTTAATAATAGAAAAACATATTCAAACGTAAGCTCTTTCAAAATAACTTTTAAGTAAATAAGTGATTGAAACAAAATTCATTTTTATATTAAATAGCATAATCTAAAGTTAAAAAATAAAATCAATTAATACCACTCATAAATAAAATAAATGATGTTTATTATCATTTAATTACAACCATAATTATTTATAATAATTAGAAATTAAATGAAAATTATAGCATAATTTTCATTAGTTAAATAGAATAAAGTAATGGAAATATCAGTTATTGGCAAGGCTATTATAATGACTAGCTAGCAAAGCAATGTTAAGTCCAACAGTCTGGCAATCAATCAAAGCAAGTGTTAAATCCGAACAGCCTGGCAAACGGTTCAAATAGGCTGGCATAAAGCAAAGATGTTTGAAAAGATGGCATAAAGGAAAACCGTATCTGAGCATCAAGAACAAATCTAATTTTAAGTTTTATTAACATAATAAAAAATAATTTCAATTAAAACAAAACTCCATCTTTCAAATAAATTAAATCTAATTTTAAATTTTAGCTTCCAATCTAAGCAGCAAACATGAAGATAATGAGAAAATACATGCCTTTTTAGATACCGATGAAGATCGAGACGGTGGTTCGCGGTGGAAGTTGAAACGACGGTGATGCTTTCTGTTTCTTCTTCTTCTCTTTCTTTTTATGTGTTTTTCATCAATATTAATCTCATATCTCTCTTCCCCCTTTCTTTTTTCTTTGATAGGGTGTATTTATAGAGTCTTTTTATCTGTTTAGTTGTTTTCTTGCTTACCTTGGTCCTTCTCCATCAATATCATGTTTGATGTTTTGTTCTCTTTGCTCATCATCTGCATTTTTCTGCACCTTTGATGCCTTCATAATTTTAGATTATTTGTTCTGATATGTTCATTGTTGAGTCTTTTAGTTTCTTTTTTTTTAAACTCGAAAATTTGTCTCTTTGTTCTTATCATGTGTCCAAAGGCTGACTAGTAAAAAAAATATTTTTGTTTGTTTCTCCAATTAGTTAAAACAGGTACAGATGTATCATTGAGCATGGATTGTGCATCAATGGAAGTCAGCGTCAACACAGCAGGGTTTGACAGTGAACAAAGGCAATAATAGAGAACACAACACAAGCAAAACTGGAAACATTAATTTTTATTGTAATTTAAATTTGACTTTATTTTTAATTTGTAATTTGATTTGATTTTAGAATTGTAAATAGATTTGAAATTGTAAATTTATGAGACATAATGAAAATATTTATTATAATTATTTTTATTTCCTTTTTTAAATACATATTTCCTTTTTTTGATTTATTTTCCTTTTTGATTTATTTTTAACCAAAATGGACAAAATTGGGGTACTATGGAATTAAAGCTTTCTCCTACAAGAGGTTTCATAAAAATGTAAGCTAACTAATTCTTTGTATTAACAAAGATTAAATCAATATCTTTTTTATTCACATGATCCCTCATAAAATGATGTTTTATTTCAATATGTTTGGATCTTGAATGTTGAATGGGATTCTTAGATAGATTAATGGCACTAGTATTATCACAATACGAGCAACAATTTGCTACTGTAACATATTCAACTTCAGTGATGGATTGGACAACCGTGTTTTGCTTTCTACATGACCAGCTTATCAACGCTTCTCCTAAGAACTGACATACACCACTTGTGCTTTTTTTTTCCAATCTTGTCACCAGTATCACATTAAGCTACAAAATCAAAATGAGAACCTTTGCTATACCAAATGCCAAGATCAGTAGTACCAACAAGATAACGAAAAATTCTTTTCACGACTGTTAGGTGAGATTTTTTTTGGTGAAGATTGAAACCTAGCATATAATCCTACTACGAAGACAATGTCATGCCTACTTGTAGTTAAATAATGTAATGACTCAATGATACCCCTATATTCTTTTTTAGAAAGTGATTGTCCATTTTCATCTTTATCTAAAGAAGATGATGGATGCATGTGAATGGTCATAATCTTGGCTTCAATCATTTTATATTTAGTCAAAAGATCCTTGATATATTTTTCTTGACAAATGAAAATTCCATTTTTATGTTGTTTTATTCGTAAACCAAGAAAATATCTTAATTCTCCCATCATGTTCATTTCAAATTCATTTTGTAAAATTTTTAAAAAATCTTCACACATTTTTTTATCTGTTGATCCAAAAATAATATCATCAAAGTACACTTGAATAATGAGAAGATAATTTTTATGTATTTTCTTAAAAGGTGTTGTGTCAATATTTCCATGGGAAAATCCATTTTTGATCTGAAAGGAACTTAATCTTTCATACCAAGCTCTAGAGAAGGCTTTAAACCATACAAGGCTTTGGTGAGTTTAAAAACATGATTTGGTTTCTTTTGATCTTCAAAATTGGGAGGTTGACGAACATAAATTGTTCATTTAAAAAGCTATTTAAAAAATGCACTTTTAACATCCATTTGCAAAAGTTTGATATGTTTATAAGAGGCATATGCAAGAAGGATATAGCTTCTAACCTTGCAACTAGAGCAAAATTTTTATCCTAATATATTCCTTCTTGTTGATTATAACTTGAAACAGCTAATCTTGCTTTGTTTCTTACAACATTTTCTTCTTCATCTAGCTTGTTTCTGAAAATTCATCGTGTTCCAATAATTTTTTAATACAGTGGATTCGGAACAAGGATCCAGACTTCATTCTTTTCAAATTGAAGAAGTTCTTATTTCATTGCATCAATCCAAGATTGATCAATTATAGCCTCTTTGATGGGCTTTGGCTCCATTTGAGATATAATTGCCATGTTGTTGTTTTCAACATTTTTAAATGACATTCTTGTTCTAATGCCATCAACTGTACCTCCAATGATTTAGTTATGATGATGATCATCTATTAGTTTCCAACTTTTAGGAGGAGTTTGAAACGAAGATTGTTTATCAATCTCGTTTTCCAAGGGAACAATCTGCTAAGTTTGCCCAGATTGTTCTTCCTCCTCGTCATCTTTCTTTTTTAAATCAAGATCACCAAACTCATCAAATAATACATGCATATTTATTTCAACAACTTTGGTTTTCAAATTAAAGATACGATATCCCTTAGATTTTGTTGAATATCCCAAAAATATAGCTTTGTCTAATTTTGCATCAAATTTCCCAAGTTATCTTTGTTGTTTAAGATGTAGCAATAAAAACCAAAGATGTGAAAATATTAAATATTTGATTTTCTATTTTTCCAAATCTTATAGGGTGTTTTGTTTATGAGTTTTCTAATTGAAACACAATTCAAAATATAGCAAGAAGTGTTTATAGCTTATGCCCATAAATACTTTTCAACATTTGATTCTTCCAAGATTGTTCTTGCCATCTCTTGAAAAGTTCTATTTTTTCTTTCAATAACTCCATTTTGTTGAGGAGTTCTTGTAGGAGATAGATTATAAGAGATACCAAGTTCTTCAAAAATTATTTTGAAAACGCATTAATGAATTCACCTCCATGATCACTTCTCACATTGATTATATTGGATTCCTTTTCATTTTGAACCTTTTTACAGAAGTTTCTGAAGACATCAAATGCATCATCCTTTTGTTTTAACAATAGTACTCATGTGTATCTAGAGGTTTTTTGGTTGATATAAATCATTTTGATTTAAAACTACTCTTAACTTGTTTTCCCTTTGCACAAGCTTCACATATTTTATCTTTTTCAAAGTTTATTTTAGGAAGTCCTCTAACAAGATCTAATTTTGATAAATTTGAAATTGTTTTCATGCTTAGATGTCTAGTTCTTTTAGGCAATATCCATTTGTCTTTATTTATGGACATGATGCAGGAATCAACTAGTAGTTCTTCAATGTATAAAATATAAAGGTTTTTCCTTCTGGATGTAGAAAAAAAAAATTCACCAGAATTTGCCATTCTCACTTCACATATGTTTGGTTTAAAAGTAACCTCAAAGCTATTATAACATATTGACTAATGCTGAGAAGATTACGTTTCAATCCTTCAACATATTGAACATCATTGATTTTGGCAGAATTTATTTTACCTATAGTTCCTTTGCCTTTGATTTTTGCTTGATCATTGTTGCCAAATGTTACAGATCCTCCATCCTTTTTGATGAATGACATGAAGCAATTCGTATCACCCGTCATATGTCTAGAATAGCCATTGTCCAAGAATCATGACCTTTTCTTGATATCATGAAATCCATCATGCATGATTTGTTGTATTGACTTTAGGCACCCACTTAGTTTTGGTTCATGGAGTGTTAGTGTTAAAATTTGATTCCTTTTTAGTGTTATATGTTATCTCATAGTGGCTATTCTTGGACCAGGAGGAATATCTAGTAGTTTGTTTTGAAAGAGGTTTAGTCAGGTGAGTTGTAACTAGTTTTAGTAAAGCTCCACAACGTTCTTCTTTTACTATAAAAATATTCCAGCATTTGAACAATTTTGAAATCTGTTTACTGGGTTGGGTTATTCGTTTTTTTATCATATTTATTGCCTTTGTGATTAATGATCCTCTTTGCTTCGCATGTATTTGCTGATGTTATATCTTCAATCTTGAGACCTGATTCTGTCCAAAACAATTTGAAGAATAATGATGAACTTTTGCAAAACAAAGGAGATAGATACTGAGCTTCTGCAGAAACGGAGATTGATTAACAGTCCGAAGGTTCAATTTTGATCATTAAGGGGTTTGAATTATAATTGCCTCTTTTAAAAATTGTTATTAAAAAAACTGAAAGTTTTAACTCAAGATTGTTCTTGGTCATTGTAATACCTCAATTTTGTCCGAATAAATTAAAATCATTTTAAAATAATAATAAGAATAACATATATTAATATGTGCAATAAATATTTTACAATCATTTTTAAAAATCTAAACATCATCATTTTACAATTCAAATTTGAGTATGTATTAAAAATAAAATAATATAAAAAAGGAAATTGTGAATTACAATGAAATAATTTTCATTCATATTATTTTTTTTATTGTTCTATTTTATTTTATTAATTTGATTTGCCAATTTATTTATTCCATTTAATTATTTTTATTATTATTTTATTATTTTACTATTTTATTTTATTTTTGATATATCCATTTTATTGTATGAATCCAACCATCAACCTGCACGCCTGCAACAAGCTTCTGTTGCTTTTTGTCAATCTGCTCAAACACTCAATCCAGCCACACTCAAACACTAGCACAACTTCCTTGGAAAAATCAACACACATTTTTATTTTCTTTGCATTTGTTTCACTTCTCAATGTACATTCTTTTATTTTCTTCATTTTATAACATCCTTCCCTAAACATCCTATAAACCAACAGAAAGAAAAGGTAGAGAAAAACTATTTCCTTAATTATACTTTACTTAAAAATTGTTACAAAAACAATGTAAAACTTAGCTAAAATTAGTGCGAAACAATACAAGATCTAGAGCTCGATTTTGTCCAATGAACATAAATATTCACTGATTTAGGCTATAAATTGGAATCAAAAAATCAAAGAGAGGGGAGAGCAGTTTTGAGTATTAAGAAAACTAGAGAAAATAGAGAGAAATAGAGTGTTTCACCACTATTCCAACTTCACACAACCGTGCACCACCACAGTCTCTGTCTTCAATATTGCACCACCGCGTGTCTTCCATATTTGAATAGGCATGTATTTCCTTTGCTTTTCAAACTTAATATTTTGAATCTAGAGATTATTTAGTTGAAAGATGAAATCTTGTTTGTATATGAATGATATTTTAGCTAAGATATTTTATATACTGTTTTTGTATGTGATGATTTGGATTGTGTTTGAAAAGTTCAAATTTGTTTTGTTTGGATTGTGTTTAGAAAAGTTCAAATATGTTGTTTTTCTACCATATCTAATTGAAATGTCTTACATGCCATACCTTTCATTTCTAAAACTCTTGTACGTTGCCAGCCTGGTCTGAAACTCTTGTCTGTTGCCAGCTTGGTTGTGTGTTGTGGTGTTGTACACAGGTTGTCATGGCTGGCTTGCTGTGGCTTATTTCTATTCACCCGTAAATAAATATAGATTTAATATAAATAATAATGAAAATAACTAATTACTAATAAATATAATTTATTTCATTTATAAATGATATTAATACGCTATTTAATATTAAATGAGTTATGTTTTCATAATTTCTTTCACTAAAAAGTATTTGAAAGAGCGCACAATTTGTATATAGTTTTTTTATTATTAAAGTGGTTTTTTTTATTATTTATATAATAAATAACAATACAAGTTCATACTTTTTTTTACCGTTTATTTTATTTTTATATGTGTTTATTATTGAATTTTATTTCGTAGATTTATTTAAATTTATTTAATTTTTAACATCAGTTATTATTATTATTATTATTATTATTATTATTTTAAAAAGGACAAACATAAAACTATAATCAAATATTGTAAGGTTAATTAGATGTGACATCTTTTTAATCTTTGAGTTTTTTTTTTAAAACACAAATTGTGACAATTTGGTGGTTCTAAATCTCATATTCACAAATAAATTGTTAAATTAAAATATAATCAAATTAATAAGTAAAAATCATTAAAAGTTAATTAAAAATAAAATCTTTTAATCCCAGAGTTACATAATACAAATTATATATTTTGATAACTCTAAAATTTATTTTTATAAATAAATAGATCTAAAATCGAATTTTTTTAAAAAAAATTAATTAATTATATGTTTTTTTTTATCTTGGAGTTGTGAAGACACAAATTAAACTATTTGTTGGTTTTGAAACTCAATTTAAAAATAAAAAATAAAATATTCTTAAGAGGATTAAATTAGATGTGAGATCTGTTTACTCTTTGAGTTTTGAATCACGAGTTGTACAATTCGATCGTCTTAAAATTTATATTTTAAAATAATTATTCAAATCAAGCAAATTTTTATTATGTTTGTCAAAATTAACTTTTTTTAAATAACAAAATACAATTTATTTAAAAGCAACCAACACATCCACATTTTCTACCAAGAACTACGTAGCTTTGATTTTTCCATCGCACCGGGAGATACGTAGGAGCAAGATCACACTCTTGTCAAGCACAATAATAAAAAAAATTGTTTACTCTTTTAAACACGCTTTTATCTCAAAAAAATCATATTTATAAAAAATAATTTTATATCTATATTTAATAATAAAGAGAAATAAATATAGTTAAGTTGATATAATTTTGCACAATTAATTTTAGGTAACCGTTTTTTAGTAGGTGTCGTAGGGTGCTAATACATTCCCTACACATAATTGACTCACGAACTTAAAATCTGGTTTCAAAGACCATTTTTATTTTTATTTTATATTTTTAACGGTTTCCCAATATTTTCCCTATTTTAAAATAAATTTTGGTGGCGACTCCATTGAATTCGAGGAAAACTCGAAATTTTAGGTCGCGACAGTTGTAAATGAATAACGTTCTTGGTTAGTGGGAAAACAACGATATCAATTTATCAATATAAAAACTGAATGTAAGACAAATAATAAATAGAGATAAGGATAAAGAGATCACACAAGCATATATCATGGTTCACCAAATACGGATTACGTCTAGTCCTCACAAATGTGAAATTTTCCACTAAGTGCTTCAAAGCAAGATTGTCATTGGTTTTCACACTGTTTCCACATATCAATCTTGATCTATTACAAGGTTCTACCTTTCTACCTAGAAAGGATTTCCACAGGTTACCTTACACTATTTTAGAAAGGATTTTACAATTACCTTTTAATCATAAAAGAATTTCAACTACTCAAGCTTTGTTAACAAGTATAGCCTTGAGTTACAAAGTAATGATTTTGAGAATGTTAGAAGCTCGAGTATGATTGAGTATGAATGAATGAGTAATGTTTTGCTTGACACTTTGAGTTCTGATTTGTTCTTCATCGTGACGCTTTATTTATAAGCTTATGAGAGCTTATGACAACTCTTTTAACCATTGGAAGTAGGCTAGCTATCACGAGTAAGTGAATGGATAAGATCAGCCATAAATAATTATCCCTAATGATAGCAATATCATCTACATAAATAATCAATATAGCTATTTTACCTTCAAAAGAAAGTTTCACAAACATGATGTGATCACTTTGACACTGAGATTCTTAACAAGTTGGGTGAATCTTTCAAACCATGTTCGAGGTGACTATTTCAAGTCATAAAGAGACTTATCAAGCTTACAGACATTTTGGTTGAATTTAAATTCAAACCACAAGGGTGAATCTATATAGGCTTCCTCCTTTAAATCTCCATTTAAAACTGCAATTTTTACGTCTTGTTGTTGTGATGGCCAATCCAAATTAACAACCAAAGATAAAAGAACTCTAATGGTTGTAAAATTTTACAACATATATAAGCAAAAGTTTATGAGTAATCAATACCATAAATTTGTGTAAAGTCTTTGATAACTACCCTGGCCTTATACCTCTCTACTGATCCATCAACCTTGTATTTTACGGTGAACACCCATTTGCACCGCACAGTTCTCTTTTCTCTATGTAGATCCACCTCTTTCCAAGTTTGTTTTTTGTATAAGAGTACTCATCTCCTCCCAAACAACTTTTTTCCACTTAGAAACCCTAGATATGTTTGGGTTAGCAAAAAGAAGGGAGGCATGAAACCTGGGATAAATTTTAGATATTTTTTTTGTCTAAGATAGATTTTAAATAATAAATAAATAATCTCATAAAAGAAAAGAAAAAAAGGTTGAGTTGCCATCCTGGCAGTGCCAACTCAATAAAAAAAATTGTGACATATAAATACCCCATCGTATTTTCATATTTTATTAGTCAAACACAATTGACTTCAAATCAGGGACCAAATAAATAAATAAAGAATTTTAAGGACTAAAAAATGAAAATTATTTCAATGAGGACTGAAAATAAATTTTTTATATTTGTTAAAGTTTAAAAACTTATTTAACCACATTTTTTTAATATGTGTGTAATGCTAAAAGAATAGAAAGTTAAAAGAAGGGGGGAGTATTTCCCACTCTTCCTAACATAAATCTCATTTGCATAAAGTCAAAGTCTTTAACACCAATTTGTCCTTAATTTTTGTTTTATCAAATTATTTTAAAACATCTAGTGCAAAGTTGCAGCTTTGAAAGGGATGGTTAATTTAATTTACCTCGTCAACCACACCTCTAAATTATTTTGGGGACCCATTAAAAGAGAGACATTAATACCACTTTAATTTTCACGTTTACTCACAAATATATTTGGCACCCTAAGCTTTAGCTTAATACGTTCATTCATATAATATTTGCTTCAAAATAAAGAGTTTTAGTGATTTCTACTTCTTCCCCATGATGTGTCGTTCAAAGCATGAAATTGTTTTCATCATCTTATGGTTCTGCTTCTATTTCATACCTGCTGCCGCGCAAGTTATCAATATCACTGATCCTACTGAAGGTGCGTATTAGATAAGTAGTTAATTTGAGAATATTTTATTTTTTTATTTGTTATATAGTTAGTTGAATTTGATAAGAGAGGTTATAAGGAGTTATTCGCCTTATATATAATTTCTCATTTGTAATTTTTTTTCAATTAATGAATTAAATTATTCACAAACTTTTCACTTTACTCATTTTGTAACAATGTGTGTGTGCGCGTTTTGTTTTTGTATTGCATGGTTGTTTGGTTTTTATTTGGAGAGAAGTTGTTTATGTTAACTTTTTTGTTGTAGATAAATATTAGCGGTTAGTTTGTTGGTAATGATATGTTGCATTTTAAGAAGAAAAACTAGTTTAAGTTATTTGATTACCTATTAAATTTATTTTATTCTTTTATATTTAAATAAGTGATTTTTTTTTTACGTAGTTTTAGTTTTTTTTTTGTCATCATAGTGTGACATCATTTGTCTTCTCGTCTAAATATGGTGTTCACAAAGGTAACGACTTGTTTTGTCAGTATCGTATTTTAAATAAGGAGTTTATTAGGCATGGCAACGGGGCGGGACGGGGGCGGATTTCGCCTTCTCCACACCCGCACCCGACTAATCGGGGAAAATCCGCACCCGCCCCCGTTTCATAGCGGGTGCAAAAATTAAGCACCTATCTCCGCCTGCAATGGGTTTCCCCGCCCGCAATGGGTTTCCCCGCCCGCACCCGCACCCATTCAAATATATAAAATTATAAATTTAAAAATCATATTTATTCTAATAAAATAATTATTATTAAATAATAATAAAATTAAAAATATTTTATATAAAGATAAAATTATAATTTTTAATATTTTAAAAAAATATTAAATAAGTATTTGTATATAAAATTAAAAAATTACAATAACAATATTTGCGGGGCGGGTTCGGGTGCGGGGGCGGGGTGGATATCACCACCCCAAACCCGCCCCCGCACCCGAATTTTAATGTCGGGGAAAATCCGCACCCACACCCGCACCCAATTAAAGCGGATTTTCCCCGCCCAAATCAAGCGGGTTTGGGTGGGTACCTGCGGGTGCGAATTTTATTGTCATCCCTAGAGTTTATGGAAACTATCATTAAGTTCAACACTCTCTCAACTTTACATTTGATTTGTTAATATGTGGTTGAATTGGTTATATCAAATATCACCTATAGTTGATGTGAACAAACACCAACAAATATTTTTTTTAAAAGATAGATTGAATTAATGATTATAGATCTTGCATTGTTATTGACTATTGGTCATATGTGAAATAAACTAGTTTGATTGTTATGATTAATGTTTTGGTTTAATTATCTCTTATTTACTTTTGAAATCTTTATGTGTATTGTTGATATTTCAAAATATAGACAGAGAATATCCCAAATCATGATTAATTTACTTGTACTATTCTTGTTTTCCCATAATCTCTAATTTAAATTTTCCCATAATCTCTAATTTACTTGTACTATTTCATTTGAATTGACATGTAGTTTTAGCATTGAAGAACATACATGAAAGGTTGAATGACCCAAATGGACATTTGAGCAACTGGAACGATGGTGACCCATGTATATCTCGTTGGAGAGGAGTTGTGTGCTCTAATGAAACGATAGAGGAAAATTTTCTACATGTTGTAGAATTGTACGACTTCTAGTTTTTTTATGAGAAATATGTTTGACAAGCTATCAATCATATTCATCAATCTATATTAAGTTTTTGAAAAATAAGTTTGATTTAATTTGTTGATTGCAGGGAACTACTGAAATTGAACTTGTCTGGAAATTTGTCACCAGATATTGGCAACTTAGCTTATTTGAAAATATTGTGAGGCTCACTATGAAACTCTGTTGCTTGAGAAGTAGAATTGACTCATTGAGTGTTTCCACCGTTTTGCAACTTTTAATTTTATTTTTCCTTTGGTATTAAAGGAACTTCATGTGGAACAACATAAATGGAACAATTCCAGACGAAATTGGCAATATCAAATCTTTGGAACTCTTGTAAGTCGACCCTTCAATTCCCTTTTGGCATGTATATCCATAATTTATATATAAAGGAAATACTATGTTTTTACTTGCTTTTTTTCTTTCTATTTTATCCTTTTTAAGCTATTTTATTTATAATTTTATAAAGTACCTATATGAATAAATAACATTTGTTTTATTAACATTGTAATTAATTCTACTTACTTTAGACATCCTTGTCATCATAGCCTGGATTTATAATTGTAACTTCTAAATAAATTGATCGAATTTAAATATTAGTTCATGTAGGATGATATAAAAAAACAAATTCAAATGGTAGCATAAATAATGAGTGCTGCTTTATTTTTATTTTTGACAGGACCATTAACTATTTTATTTTGTTCAGGTTTCTAAGTGGAAATGAATTAACAGGACAAGTGCCAGAGCAACTAGGCTTTCTTCCAAAACTAAGAATTTTGCAAATTGATGAAAATAAATTATCAGGACATATTCCTTTATCATTTGCAAATTTGAACAAGACAAAGCACTTGTAAGTATTTTTTTTAAGGTTATTTGACATAACATTTTTATTTCTCCTTATTACTATTACCAAAAAAAAATAATTAATTTTTTCCTCAATGGAGCAGTCACTTGAACAATAATTCCCTTAGTGGACAAATCCCACCAGAACTTTCCAAATTACCAAGCCTTATTCATCTGTAAGTTGGTGTTTGAATTTTTACATAATTGCAACCATTAATTTTTTTCTTGGTTTTATTTTTAATTTTATTTATCATGCTTACATTAATATTAATATATTATCTTGTTCATAAGATGTTTCTCTTGATTTGCAGGCTTCTGGACAACAATAATTTATCAGGACATCTTCCACCTGAGCTATCCAATATGCCAAACTTGTCTATACTGTATGGTTTCTTATTCTATGCATGTGAGAGAGCATATATGATTTTATATAGTCATGCATCAAACATAGGATCTTCTATATCACCAAGTTTTATCCATAAATATATATTAGTCTCATATTGACCTTATTTAAAAGACTTTATGATCATGTCAAAAAAAAAAGTACTTTTATATCAAATTTTGAAATCTTCAAATAATAGTGCTTTCTCTATTATGACTTTGAGATGTTGAAGAATTCAATCTACAATTTGCATGTATTTTATTTTTTATGCTTATTTTTCTTTTTTCTTGGATTATGTCTGAATTGACACACATGACCTTATCAACATGTTGTAATTCAAATGAGAAAAAATACAATACATTAAAAGTATAAACAAAATTTACATTGTTAATTAATATATATGAATTATTGTTGTATAATTATATCATACGATTTTAATTTTCATCAATCATTAATTATATAATCAATTATTTATATTAAGTGCTCGTGTAAAATTGTTTATATAATCGGTGCATATCCATTAATCTTAATTCAAATATAAGGTACATATGCCAAGTATAACTATTTCCTATAATATACTAACTCCCTCGTTTTTATAAGCATCTTTTTTTAATTCTTTAAAAAAATTTATATAGTGAATTTATGTTTATATTTATAATTCTTTTCTTTGAATTATAAATATAAAATAATTATAACATAAGGAGTAAATATTTAATTTATTCTCTGAAATTATGTATCAACATAATTTTTACTTTAACAATATATTAAAGTGATCTATAGATTTGTAAGTAAATTAAATCTATTTCTATCTAAATCTATTATCAAATGGATCAATATATTATTTACTTAAATTTCAAATATTTCCTTATTATTATCGATCATTTTCATTATAAATCTTACAAATATCATTCAAGGCACAAATTTAATTAATATTTATTATTTGAAACGCCATTTTAAAAGATCGTTAAAATAGGAGACTATATGAATAAAATTTTATAATTTGACGTACTAAACTGAACATTTAGATATTTATTCATAATAATATATTTTTTAATAACTCATATACTAAGAAATATTTATGTGACAAAATAGTCGATGATCATTTGATTCATTTCTTATTGAATTTATAATTTCTTACAAACCCTTCAACTTATCGAATTTATAAAAGTTGCACCCCGACAGTCCCTAGCATCATAGAGACCGAAGCTAGGTTCGGAGTTCTCACTCCGTCAACCGCTTTCGCCGCCCGCACCACATCGCCGACGGAGGATGACCGGAATACAGTCGGGGACTTAGCGAATCTCATTCTGTCGAAGTCTTTTCTGTCTATTCCTGCTTCGTCGACGTGGAAAGATCTGTCAAGGAACGCATCGTCGAGAGTTGCAGCGATAACCGCTAGAATATATAGGGAAATAAGAAATTATGTAACCCAAAATCATTACAACTTATGCAATTGTGTTAATATATGTTTCGAATTTGGAATCTATACTGATTGGAAGAGCTATGAAGCTATGCTTTTTGTTGCAAGCATATCAAGCACCGATACAAACTCAACACTGATAATAAATTGCATGCACACAGTGTAGACATCAATAATAATTTAAGAAAATATTGTGATTGAATTAACTGCATGTGTCAGAGTTGGATACCGATACATACGCCTTCAATTTGAAGTGCTGGTACTATATAGGTGAGAAGTGAAATTGCTAGGGGAAGTGATGGGAAACAAGGGAGTAAATGATTTGCCAATGGTGTTCTCTATCATAATCATTACTGAAATATGCTTATATATAACTACTTTCATAAGTAGTTCTTGTTGTAGTATAATTAGATTAAGTGTTGTTGTGGACTTTCTTTTTCTTTTGCAGGCAACTTGACAACAATAACTTTGGTGGAAATAGCATTCCAGATAGTTATGCCAACATGTCAAAATTGGTGAAGTTGTAAGTGAATTTTGCAATCCCTTGTCTCTAAGTAGGTTTTGCTAATTTCCATAAAAATGTAAGTAGGATGTGATGATTTTTCAAGTTGAAGGAATGAATCTGAAGTTCTAGATCCTTTATTTTAATATTTAGGTGTGAGGTACCAATTTTGAGATACTAAAATATGTGTGATTAATTTCTCATATATAACAATGACCGTTATACAAAATAGAGATTTTGGTTAGGCACTACAAACAAAGGGGGAAAAAAGCTTTCAAAAAACCATGTGAAGTGGATGCATGTTAGGCATGCAAGTAGGGAGAATGTGTACATGGATACTTCTTAGGGGGAGATCTTTGGTTCAATTCTTTGTGAAAAATAAATCTCTTGGGGATAGGTCCTACATTTATTGCTCTATCAGCTCCAAAAGGGATTGCTTCTGGTGGGAGAATACACATAGATTTCATCCAAAAAAATTATGTAGAGCATGGCGACCTTATCTTTCCCTCAAATAAGTATTAAAGTATTGCATAACATTCATCAGCAATAATGTTCTGCTACTGTCATATTAATGTGCTCATTATTTTGATAAAGACTTTTAACTCTGGTCCATTATCTTCTGTTATTATTTGAAGAATAACACCTATTTGCTCTTTGT
Source organism: Cicer judaicum (assembly GCA_037974835.1). Lineage (NCBI taxonomy): Eukaryota > Viridiplantae > Streptophyta > Magnoliopsida > Fabales > Fabaceae > Cicer > Cicer judaicum. Next base: position 20,155,173 of record JBBPBS010000276.1, on the reverse strand, counting down.
ACTATATCTTCAACTGTACTTCAAAAAATTTCTCAACACAACATAACTTTAGTTTGGTTAGGTGAAAGGTTTGGAGTTATGTTTGACCATCTCAATGTTGTGTTGGTTTCTTGGTACTTTCAGGAGCCTTAGGAATTGCAACTTGCAAGGACCAATTCCTGATTTAAGCAAGATACCCCACCTCCTTTATATGTAAGCTATGCATTAAGAGAACTGATTGTTCCAAACAAAGTGAAAACTTTGATGTATATTTTTAAAAGAAAGTCTATTGTAAACTCTAATTGCATTTATCAACCACTAATTATTGTTCAAATTCCAGTGACCTCAGCTCCAATCAGTTGAATGAATCAATTCCTCATAATAAGCTTGCTGCAAATATCACTACCATGTAAGAATCTCTATCATTTAAATAATTTTTTCTCTATTGTTTATGCATTTAATTATCCGGATATCATGTCGATATTCTTCACATACGTGTTTATTGGTCGAAATAAATCTACTTTTAATTTTTGACCCCCGGGGATATGTGCAGTATTTTATCAAACAACAATCTTACTGGAACTATTCCATCCTATTTTTCTGGTCTTACACGTCTCCAGAAATTGTAAGTTGTCTTCTGTTTTATCCTTTCTTCTTCTGCACGAAACAGTATTCTATATATATACAAGCCAAAAAGAGTTACTATCTATGTGATATTATTAACTTTCTTGCTAGTAAATACTACTGACCAGTAAGGTGTTATTAACATCTTACATATTATTATTTTATGTTTCTTATCTAAATCAATCATATTATAAAATAAATTGCTTTTTTTTACTAACATCATTCTTTGTGTTAGGTCACTTGCAAACAATTTATTGAGTGGTAGTGTTCCTTCCATCATTTGGCTAAACAAGCCTTCAAATGCTTCCGGAAGATTGCTATTGTAAGATTTGAAATGAGAAATTCTAGAGTGTTTCTCTTCTAGCTAGATGTGTATGTTTTAGTGTGTGTATGAGTATTTGTTTTTGTTGAGGAATGCACAGCAGCATAAATGCAGCCTTTGTAATGGCGTTCATGTTAGAGAATTGTCTGTATCTGGCCTACCTTCATTACTAGTGACCATTAAGTTAATGCTTTCTTGAGTATTACATTGTAATGAAAATCAGCAAGACCATTTGAATAAAATCAAAGAATTATTCATCCAAATACTCTTATTCTAACTTTTTACATAATTTTATCGCAGTGGATATAGTCACAATATTCAGTCCCTAGATTATTTAAACAAACCAAAATCACCTCTAAAATGCCAACACAACAGTTTTACTATTTTTAATAAAAGGAAAGGGCTTCTGGTTAGTGGATAGTATGGGGTGCATATGTATATATATATATATTTGTTAAGGCATATTTTAGATGTTTTCTTGCTATTATAGTTGATTAACTTGTATTTCCTTTTTCATGAATGCTAGTGAGTATTAGTTTTGAGCTTTTGATTTTCTGATCCTTTGTTTCTAATCTTGCAGAGAGTTGCAAAATAACCAATTTATAAGCATATCAGGCAGTACTAACCTTCCTCTAAATGTCACACTCTTGTAAGGTTCTCTAAACTTTTTGTGGAGGTTGTACTGAAACCATAGTAGTGGAGAGTAGAGATTTTCACTTTTTTTTTTGTCTCATTGTTATACATGTTCAAAATATTAGTGTCATTTTGTGAAGGTAAACAATTGAACATTAGATTTAGCACATACACTGCTCATAAAGTAGCTTCCCTCATTGTCCAACATCGTATATTTATCACTGTTTGGGTTCGGTTAATGGTTTTCTTATTACTTTTTTCTCTCACTTCCAGTCACATCAACAGTTATAAGTGGTATATTTTTATACATGTTGGAATGCGGTGTCAACTTTTTGACGTCCAAATGACGTCGCTATTATGAAAATTACTGTATTTCAGGCTTGATGGGAATCCCTTATGCTCAGATAACACACTGGATCAATTCTGTAAAGTTGAAGTAGCTAGTAGTGACATAAATGGCACATCTCCAACAAACATCAGCGACCCTTGTCCCACTAAAAAATGTCCACCTCCTTATGAATACTCTGCAAATTGTTTCTGTGTGGCTCCATTGATTATTGGTTATCGACTGAGAAGTCCTGGTTTTTCATATTTTCCTCAATACTTCGAAGCATTTGAGGAATACTTGACTTCTAATCTTAATATTAGTGCCAATCAATTAAGCTATACTTTTGAGTGGCACGTAGGACCTCGATTGCTAATGATCTTGAAGCTTTTTCCTGCATATGTCGATAACAATAGTTCTCATACTTTCAGTACAAGTGAGATCCAACGGATTAGAAATATGTTCACGGGATGGATTATTCCTAATCGTGATTTGTTTGGACCTTATGACTTGATGGACTTGGTTCCTTATAATAATGGTATGTTTTTGAAACTTTTCATGGAATCTTTTTCCTTGTAGCATACTTATCAATATATTGAACATTGAATACCATATTTTCAATTTTCATATGATTGTCCTCACTACTTCTCAATATTGTTGCAGGGACCAACGTCCCTCGAAATCCAGACTTAAGCACTGGTGCATTGGTGGGCATAATCTTAGGCTCAGTTGCATGTGCACTGTCGTTGTCTGCAATTTTAGTTCTTTTAATATTAAGAATAAGATTGAAACATCGCGGTGCAGTTTCCAAACCACGTCACTGTGAGTTCCTCCTTACCATGAATCAAACTTCTTTCACTTTTCTCAAGTGAGGCCTCTGTCATAATGAGAAGTCTTGATGTCATTACGTGCTTTTTTTTTACTTAACCAAATTTGATAACTAATTATCTTTTATCATTGTTCAAGTAGTCTTAATATTTTCATGTAAACCTTTGGCTGTGTCATTTGGGATATTGCCATACTAAAATGATTGCATTCACTATTGTGTGTTCCTTTGATTTTTTTCTCTAATGAAAACTTTTCACCTTTAAATCTTTCTCATGAGCTCTAAGCACCTATGTAGCATTGATACTTCAGATTGAAAAAGGGTCCAATGTCTCGACTCTGACCAGCACGGACACATGTGGTTGTACTCAATAAATTATATTTTCTGAACTTATTGGCAGTATCTTTGTGTCATTGTCAGTTTCAGTATTTCATAGCTTAGCAGTGATGTTAACAGGATGCATGGAAATAATGTTACAAACCCTATCTGATTGGTTATAGAAATGAGTTTATTAAAGAGTATCTTAATATTGTTTTGTATTTATTCCCAGCATCTAAGATCTCAATGCAAATCGATGGCATAAGAGCCTTTACTTATGGAGAGTTGGCCGCTGCTACAAGAAAGTTTGACAACAATGCTCAAATTGGACAAGGAGGCTATGGAAAGGTTTATAAAGGTATTCTCTCTAATGGCACTGTGGTTGCCATAAAACGTGCACAGCAGGGATCACTGCAAGGTGAGAAGGAATTTCTGACAGAAATATCAATACTATCAAGGCTACATCACCGTAACCTTGTGTCACTAATTGGATACTGTGATGAAGAAGGTGAACAGGTACACTGTTTCAAAATTCAGAAATTTCAACAAATGGTTTACTTGATATTTCAATATTAAATATTTCAACAAATGTTGTTATAATAAGCTCCTTTGCTATCTTCTTTCTTTATCTGACTGTATTGGATTTATACTGTATGGACCGTTTCGTCATGGTTGCAGATGCTGGTTTATGAATTTATGTCAAATGGCACACTAAGAGACCACCTTTCTGGTACGTCGTGTGTTCCACTTTTATAATTTACTGAATCTGTCTAGTAATTTTTAGTTTCCAGTGCATTTTACTAAGTAACAACAGAGTTTGTATCTTCAACTAGCTTTCACAAAATATGCATGAATGGTTTTATTTTATATCTCTAACACACCCTCTCACACTAGACTTTTTTGCACTTAAGACATGAACAATGATATTTGGATATTGTTATTTCTTTGTTGCCTCTCACAATGTCCTTAATGTTATACTACAGTTACATCAGAAAAACCTTTGCCTTTTTCTATGAGATTGAAGATAGCACTAGAGTCAGCTAAAGGTCTCATGTATCTACACACAGAAGCTGATCCTCCGATATTTCACCGAGATGTTAAGTCCACCAATATATTATTGGACTCTAAGTTCACTGCAAAAGTAGCAGATTTTGGACTTTCAAAGCTTGCCCCAGTTCCAGATGTTCAAGGAATTGTACCTGGTCATGTATCCACAGCGGTAAAGGGGACCCCGGTAAGACCTTCATGAGTAGATTTGGTTTGTCTAAATTGTAGAAATTACTTGGTTAGATTTAACCACCACCACCATCTCTCTAAAATGCAAGGTTAGATGGAACATGGAATAAAAGGTGAAGAGGGTCTCTTATAAGATTTGATCACATAGATCATAGATATGTATTATTATATCAAACACTAACAACACCAGTTTATACTACTAATATAGGTGGAGTAATATAGGTGGAGTGCCAGAGTAGTACTGCTAGAACATGCCAGCTCTACAATGTTACTAACACAACATGGCTTCTAATTCATGAATGGACTTAAAGCATTAATTTAATTTTATATCTTCAACACCCCCTATTATGCAATAGCCTTTTTGGACTTGAAGAATGGACAATACACAGGCCCGCCTACTTTTTGTCGAAAACTTGAAATTCAACTTGTTTTTATTAAAAGAATGGGCCATTAAGGATGAACTCAAAACCAATTGGTCATAGAAGCTCTAATACTATGTTATGAACCAACAATTTAAAAAACTTAACTGTTAGGTGAAGATACAGAGATAGTATTATGTTAGTGTATGGATTCTCTCCTACAATGAATAGGTGTTATATCCCAAGTCCAAATGGTATCATTCAGAGCTTAAACTATAGTATATAATCACGGGAGCAACTTTCCACACCTACCACATTTCTAAACAAAAAAATATACATATTCAGGTGTACTTCCAGACACCATATCTTGTCTGGAAATGTACTTCTTGACAGCACAAACTTTGCATTTTGTTCGGATGAAGTGATGTTGGCGGGTGTCGAAAGTTCCTCCCTATAATCGTTGGCACTTGAACAACTTGGGCTAGCTTTGTAGGCCATGTTCAGCTTTGTAGTTGTCTTCTTTGGCTAGTTAAGATGGAGTTCAAGAAATGGTTTCTCATGACAATGGAAAATCAGAAGAAAGAAAATGTGTTTCATGGAAGGTTGATTTTATTTATTTGATGAACTTTTGTCTTCATTGTTCTTTCACTGTTTTAAATATGCAGGGTTACCTTGATCCAGAGTACTTCTTAACTCACACGTTGACCGACAAAAGTGATGTTTACAGTCTTGGTGTTGTGTTTCTGGAACTTTTGACTGGAATGCACCCTATCTCACATGGAAAAAATATTGTTAGAGAGGTATTTGCTTACTACCGACAAAGTTTCCCTCCTTATTCTCTCTAGCAAGTGTGGTTGGATCAACTGGTATTAAGAGTTGGAAAGTTTATTTACTGTAATTTATCGGACATAATCTAAATTTTAGAAAGCCTTTTCTTTTTCTGCTGCCTCTATATTTTTGTCTTCATAGAGTAAATATGCTTTGTAGAGACGCCTACCCTATAGATCCAAAATAATAGCAAAATTGGATTCTCCCCAATCACATATTTCAACTACCGGATGAAAATTGGATATCTTATATTTTGATTATATTTTGAGTTGTATTTTAGAGTTATTTGGTGAAGTCAAATATGAGTCGTCTGGTCTTCATTCAATGATCAAGATATCTTGACTAGGTGTTTCTCCTCATTGTAAGGAATCCGTGTTAATAATAGAGTGCTTGTCGCTGACACTTCTCTAAATCCTTTTCAGGTTAATCTTGCATACCAATCGGGCGACATATCTTCAGTTACTGATGAACACATGGGGTCTTACCCATTTGAGCATGCAGATAAGTTTTTCACTTTGGCCCTAAAGTGTTGCGAAGATGAACCAGAGCCACGTCCTAAAATGGCAAAAGTGGTTAGAGAGCTCGAAAACATGTGTTGGATGATGTCAGATTCAGATGCCATGAGAGTTTCATCTACAACCAGTGGTTCTGGCAAAACAGTCAGCTTTCTAGGCAGTACACCTTCTTCATCCTCACCCATAAAGACTCCTTTTGCATCAAGAGATGTATAATGTACCTTTTTTAATGGAGTAATACCAAACACCAAGCCAAGATAAAACTACAGAAGTTGAAAGATATTAGCTTTAACAATAATGGTCGATCTAGTGTGTGGTTTTTTATTACCCTGTAAATTTAATGATGAGATCATGTTATTACATTAGTTTCTTCACCCTGTAAATTTAATAATGTGAAATGATGTAATTTGAATGTGGCCATATGTTGACCCTTTGGCAAACAAAGAACATGATCTGGTTCACGGTTGAAGCTGACAAGTTGGCTATGTGGTGCGATTCAAGTTCTAGGAAGTGAATTCCATTAAGATAGAAAATTTATATATTTGAGGTAATGTTAAATAGTCTCAATATGACTTAAAATGTATTTTTAAGTGAGAGGTATCTCTCATACAAACTGCACTGCTAATAATGGTTGAGGTGATCTCTCTCACATGTATGTATCCTTTTCAAAGCATTTAATTAATTCATGCAGTTTTACACCCTATAATCCAATCAACAGAAGTTCCAAAGTCACACCCCATTGGACTTGCAGCTGGGCTTTGGTGAGAGTGGTCACGACAACAAACCAGACCCATTTTCAAAACAATTCGGTTTGGGAGTTACTTTTCACCCGTATAATATTACTATTTGGTAAAAAAACTTTTAAAAAATTAAATATACAATTAGTCTTTTGTAAAATAGTTTTAAATTAATAGTGGAACTAAATCAATTAATAAAAATATTTGTTTTGTACCACACATTAAAAAAAATCATCCTGGAAATAAGTTTCATTACAAACCAAAAATGGCACAAAAAATTGCACTATTAAAAAATAAGAAACAAGATTAACTATATTTTTAATCCTTATAAAATTTTAACATTTTAATTTTAATATCTTTAAACAAAAATACAATTTTTAGTATCTACAAATTATCATATATGAACTTTTAGTCTATGTTATTATACTAACATATATTTTTTAATGAATTTTTGCAACATGTTTACAATATTATGAAAAATTCATCCATAAAAAAATGTTTAAAATTTGATGTATAGGTCCCTTCTATATTCGTTAATTTAATCTTAAGTTTTTTACGTTTAAAAATTTATATTTAATTTATTTAAAATTAAAAAAAGATTAATTTTTTGTAAATTAATTTTTTTATAATGCTCCAAATATGGTTGTAAAAAAGTTATTCAAAAATTTTAAAATTAAACGGCAGTTAAACATATTTCGACAATTAAAGTGAGTGTCATGTTTTGTTTTCATAAAATATTAAAGTATTGTATTTTTGTTTTTCTATTTTATGTTAAGGTTTGTGTTCTAATAATATTACTTTTTTCTTTTAATGTGTGGTGTAAAAATATAGTTTTATTAATTGGTTTAGATTTACTATTAAATTTTTTTTATTTTGCAGGAATTAATTATATATTTAAATTAAAATTGTGTATTTTCAAAAATATACTTTTAGACAACTCAAAATTATTTTTTATTTTTGAATATATTCGGCTGAAAACAAATTAAAAAGTAGGGAGAGATTATATATATATATATATATATATATATATATATATAAAGAAAATTAAAGTAGTGATAATGTTTAAGTCTAAAGTAAAAAATATCTTAGATTTATGAAACACTTATATTTATTTACCTTCCTCTGATAATAGCAGTGGATCAACCATTGCAATTGGTAGGCAGAGTTTTTTCCTTCGGTTTCAAATGTTGTTAGAAATAAATATGACATTAATCACAGATTTGTTTGGTTCTTTTTGTGGTCAACGCAGATTTTTCTTGGCTAATCATGGGATCGTGAGAATAGCTATAGTGATTAGTGGGAAAACAACATATGAAATAGTTCCGTGGCCTATCTGTATAATAATTAATTATTTAATTACTATCATTTTATATATAAAATTTTATTATTAAATTATGAAAATTAAAAAAATTGAATTTATTTTTAAAAGAAATTATTTTATATTTTATATATATATATAAGATGATATAGAAACAGATATAACTAACTAAAAATAAATTGTTAAAAAATAATTAATATAATTAAAGAATTGAAAAAAAAAAACTTACAAAACAATATAAAAAAATCTCAAAAAAGTCTTATATTAAGAACAAAAGTAGTAATTGGAAAGACACTAAACATTTCTTTCTATTGCATGGTTGTGGGGAACCACTATGTTAAGTACTTAAATGTAAAAACTCAATACTCTGTCGGCTGTCCCCATACACTCCTAATATATTAACTTTTTATTAGATAAATATTAATTTTTTAATTTAATTTTAGTTAATATTTTAAATTTTTATTTTTTTATTTAATTTTTTATTTTAATTTTAAGTGACAATTTATTTTTTATATTTTAAAATATTAATAATATAATCCTTTTTTTACAAAACTTCAAAAATTCATTAAAATTTTCAAATAAAACTCATAAATTTAGTTATATTCTTTAATATAAAATAAACTTGATCAAATTTGTAGTTCAAATCTTCAAATAAATTCATATTTGATATTCTTTATTTGATGTTGTTAGAGATAAAAATATAAATTTATTTAAATATTTAAATTATGAATTTGATAAAATTGTATTATATTGAGGATGATAATTAATTTTATGAGTTTTGTTTGAAGTTTTTTATGAATTTTTTAATTTTATAAAAAATAAGGATAACATTATTGACATTTTAAAACATAAAAAATCAAATTATTATTTAAAATTAAAATAAATAATCAAATCAAATAAATAAATAAATAATATGTTAATTGAAATTAAATTAAAAGATTATAAATGTATTTATTTTTTTTATTTATAATAAATAAAATACATCAATAATTATAAAAATATTTTAATAAAATAATTATTATATCTTTTATTTATTATTATTTTTTAATTTGTGTGAAAAAGTGATGTCAGACAGGTATCTTATAACAGAGGAATTACAATGTATCATAAAGTTAATGGATAGATTTGCTTTGACAACATCTGTATATGGCTGCATCTTAGTTTGAAATAAAAGGCAGAATTTAATTTTGATTTGTGACATATAACCAAGTGCAAGCATGTATCCAATTTTTCGGCAAACAACACTGCTCAATATATTTATTATGTCGAAAAATAATATTTATTAAATGCTTGTGCAATGGGACATTAAATTAAAGATATGATTTCAACTTGCCTTATTGTGATTATTCAAGTTGGCATGTGATGGCAATAATTAAGATAATGATTTCATTTATCTTTGTTGAATATATAAACAACAAAAAATTATTTTTGTAGTTTTATTTTTATACGTGCATTCAATTATAATATATTAAATAGATATTCGTAAGGTACTTTAAAAATTAATTCAAAAAAGTGGCATGTATAAATTGATTTAATTAAATGAATATGTAAAACAAATATTATCTATGTATATAAATTAAATTTTTAACATTTAATATTATTATTTCTATGATTCCTTTTTATTAATTTAGATTTTATTTTTCTAATAACTATTTTATTCTTATAGTCTTAGCTCCCCATAAAAGGCAAATTAAAAAAATACAATTGACTTTTTTTTATCATTTAAAAAATTTAAATAACACCAACTACTTTTGTTAATTAAAGGATTTAAGTTCTTTTTTACGTATATAAAATTGGAGGGAATACTTATCTATAATTTCAGATCAATAACTAAGATATGGTTTATCTATCGTTAACATCAAATCATGTGTAAACTTTGGACATAAACACTAATAAAAAAAAATAACTTTCTACATAAACTTGTGTATTCAATCTCATGAACACTAGTTAATCCTAACTGATGTAATTATTTAATGATTATATTTCATTTATTTTTTGATTAAATTTTAAATTAATTAATAGAATTATATTTCTTCTAAGAACCAGAACATTAAAATTACAGAATATATCATGAGTACAAACTAGTTGGCACTAGGGTATGTGGCACATGACAACAACTTAACTTATCAATTTTATGTTTAGATTGCTTTTGAAATTTAATTTTATAATTATCATAATTATTATTATAAACAAATAAGGACGGATATATATTAGATTGGTATTAAAGTATCCGTACATATATTCAACAAATTTTGTATATGATATTATAAGTAGGGATGGAAATAGGCTAGGCCGTCCGTAGGGTCTATGGCCTGACCTACTTATGGTATGGTCTGACATGACCTATTTAATAAAAAGGCTAGACTCAGACTATTTTTAAAGCCTATTTATTTAAATAGGTCAGACTCAGTCTTATAAAAAAGTCTATTAGGCCTAACAGACCAGCCTATATATATTTATTATTTATTAATATTATTTTTTATTATTATATTAATAATATTATTTTCTATTTTAAATTATATCAATTAGGCAATCACTTAGTAATCATTCCATATTCAGTAGTCATTCCATATTCGGTAACTGTTCTATATTTGGTAGTCGTTTCATATTCGGTTCTCGTTCAATTAGTCAATCTAATTGTTCCTTATTTGTTTAAGAGGTAATAATGAATGCGTTTAAAAAGACTTTTAAAAAGGATTCCAGGCCAGACCAAACTATTAAAAAGGTTAGGCCAGACCGGAAAAAAAACTCTATGATAGGCCATAGGTCAAGCTCAAATCTTTCAAAGTCTGATCTGACCTGACCTATTCTCACCCTTAATTATAAGCAATTTTTACAAATATAATGCAATAATACTTTTATTGATTAACATCCTTAATCGTATTTCATTTTCCATGTTTTGTTTTGCAACTCAAATAATGAAATCAACTTCAAATTCATTTCCTCGTTTTAAGATTATATAAAGTCATTGATAAAAAACATCATATAATGTCAACTTAATTAATCACAAGAGATTAATAATTTGAGATAATTGAAACATTTAAAAAATTGATCAAAAATAGATAATTCAAATATATATCACCTGTGTTGGCAATTTTATTTACTTTTAAATCTATGCATTGTGCACTTCTTTTAGAAAAAATTATAAAAACACTTTTTTTTACTAAATTTAAGAAGAAGAAAATTGAGCGATTATTATTTAGTACTTGTGTATGTTGGAACTGTTGACAATATTAATTTAGTCTCTAGAATATGACATCAATTTTATTTTATTGCTTATAATATTGTCTATAACAAAACTTCCAAAGAATAAAGATAAAAACAACTCTTTCATATGTTTAAGAGTAATGACAATATTTCTCAAAGTCTAAAACAGAGAAAATGCATATTACATATAGATTAAAAGTCATAAATTAGTTTAATTAACCAACTTAATTGAACTTTTGACTTTCTAGACAGAGACTATTCAACATTGCTATGAGTGGCATTTGGTTAGCTTTTAGCAATCCCACATGTTTGACGAAAATGAAAACTTTCACCCAAGGTGAACATTATAAAATCTAAACCCATTTATGCAAGTATACTACTAATTATTTTTTTAGTTACTTCCAACACAAGTTAACTTCTAGGCGTACATGTTGGATTTTTTTAAGCCTGTGTGAAATTCCATAATCACTTATCTACTTAGTAAAAGTCAGATTATAATTAATTGTTAAATGACAAATATTATTTATACATTATTTAATAATTTAGCCTGCACATGCTTAATTTTGATGTTGTGTTATGTGATTATATCAAGTAATTATGTTGAGTTGATGAAAGTAGCATACCTTCAACAACAAAAATTGGAGTGTGGATTTTTAAAAAAAATTAAATTGATAAATTAAATACAATTTTTATTGTATATTATTAGAATTTTTAAGTTGCGAATTTATAATGTAAGTATAAAATAAAAAATTGCAAATGCAAAGGAGAGAGAGGAATGAAATTGAGAAGCAACACAAATTTGAGAGATAGATCTACATGTAACATATATAACATATAGATGGGTTTGCTTCATTTTTCAAAAAGGAAAAAAATCTAAATAAAAAGGATAATCGATTTGATTGAGTTTTTATAATTGACTTTGTTCGGACCATACTGCTGAAGGGTATATTGACTTTGTTCGGTTCGATAAAATTGATATTTTAAAATATTAAAATATTTATTTTTAAAAACCTAAAGAAAAAGAAACTTTTTCAAACACTATAATTTTTATACTATTATAAAATTACATAAATTTTTCAAACACTATAATGAGAAAATTAATATATATATATATAATTGAAAAAAGTCATGGATCAGTGATCAATTATAAATAACGTAAAAATTATATTTAAATCAATAAAAATTTAATTTATTTAGTTTGGACTCGAACACGAGAAAAAAAAAAATCAAACCACTATAATTGATCGATTAAAATCTTTAGTTCATTAGATCATTAGTTTAATTGTTGCATCCTTAGACAACACTCACAATTCACACAATAGAAAGATGTAATATATTTTTTAATTACAATGAACTTTTTTTTTTTTTTTGTAATTTTTATTTTAGGTTCACCCTCGTTGAAACAGTCAAAAGAAAATGAAAATATTAGAAATGCAGTGGAGTCTCAAACTACCCTGAAATGCATTTGTTCTAACATTATAAATGATTTTGGTATGAAGAAGACTATTAAGTTGTAGACAAAATTACGAGATGAGAAGAAGAGGAATATTAAATGACTTATGGGCTTTCCTTAAAAGTAGTTGAATTTTTTTGCTTTCTGTTATGCTAAAATATGTTGTAATGGTGGGAGTGAATGTATGATGTAGCGGTAAGAATTTGTATTGTGTTTAATGTTGATGTAGTTTAATATTGGTTTAACGTAATTTGTGTTCTTTTTAATGATGAACAAATTTGGTTAAATTTGAATAAAATTATGTGTATCTATTTTGTGTCTGTGTTAACATAATTAACCATAAACAAGTACATAAATGATGTACTAAATAGACGGTAACCAAAACAAATCAACTATAATCATCATGTTGTTTGATTAACCAAATATTGTTGTTCATGTATTTTGTCCAAAATTAGGTGTTGATATATTACTGTAGTATTTCAATTTTGTCTATTTTTATTAAAAACAAATCAAAAAGAAAATATGTATTTAAATAAAAAAATAAAAATAATTACAATAAATAATTTTATTATGTCTCATAAATTTATAATTTCAAATGAAATAACAATTTTAATTTACAAATACATTCAAATTTAAACTAAATTAAGTCAGCATGCTTTGGCTCTATTTTGTTGTTATCTTTATTGATGTCTTTTTGTTCCTGATTCTTGCTTTGTAATTAGAGAAACATAAAAACATAATTTATAAGTCAGTCTTTGTATACATTGTGCAGAAGAAAGAAATAAATTTTTGAGTTTAAAAAAAAAGAAACTAAAGAACAAATAAAATCTCAACAAATCATCAAACAAAAGCAAAATAATCTAAAATTATGAAGACATCAAAGGTGTAGAAAAATGCAGATGATGAACAAAGAAAACGAAACATCAAACATGAAATTGATGGAGAAGGATCAAGGCAAGCAAAGATAGCAACTAAACAAATAAAAAACTCTATAAATACATCTCCATTTTGTTTACAAAACAAAAAAGCTAATACTAAAAAAACACCGAAAAAGAAGAGGAGAAAAACAAGAGTAGTAGCAAAGGAGAAACCAAAGTGAAGTTACCATCGTAACCATATTCAACCATGAGTTGTGCACCACCGCCGCCTTTTTCTTCGTTGCCATATTCAGATCAGCCTCTATCACGTTTGTTTTGTTCTCTATCTTTTTTATACAACGGTTCATTATTTTCGCACTTAAGAATATGTCTTCTATTTGTTGTTTTGTTTGCTGAAATTTCTGATCTTACTCTTAAAAATGATGTTTCTCTTTTATTTCTTTAAATATGAAATTATTGTTAAATGATGGAAAAATAGAGGAGATGCATTTTAAAAAATAAGAAATACTTAATTTCTAAGAGTGTGCAATGGTGTTGATACTGAAATTTTTTATCCTTTTGAAATGAATTTATCATATCAAATCTCCTGTATGTATATTTTCTATTAGGACTTTTTGACCACTTATGACATTTTTCAATATGTTACAACTTGGTTTTTAAGGTAACATGACCTATAAAGCAATTTTAATAGCTATGGCACCTCTATCACATAGTACATATAGGTTACAACTTCTCAGCTTTAATCTTATTTTCTAATTTTTGCAGAGTAGGCAAACACGTTATACATAATAGACTTCATTTTTTTTTCAAGTACAACTTGCATTTTTACTTTGTTAGTTTATTAAGTTTATAAAATTCTATTTGCTAAGAAATAAAATCAAGAGGAATATTGTTTCAAATTATATGTTGACATAAATTATTACACTAAAATTTGTTCTTATGTTTATTTTATTTTATTTTGATAAATTAAATAATAATTTAAAATTTATTTATTAAATTTGACATTTTTTTTAATCTTTGAGTTGTTAAGACACAAGTTGTACCACTTGTTGGTTTGAAAACTCAACTATACATTTGAAAGTAAAATAAAATATTTTTAAAATGATCAATTATATGAGACATCTTTTTTAATCATTAAATTTTTGAGACGCAAATTTTACAATTTGATAGTCTTGAAAACTCGTAGTTCAAAATAATTATTTAAATCATACAAACTCTTTTCTTTTTTGGCCAAAATGACTTTTTTTTGTCAATAACAAAACAAATTTTCTTTAAAACACACTAAATACATCTGCATTTTTTTTACTAAGAACTACGTCGCTTTGATTTCTCTATCGCATCGGGAGATACCTAGGAGCAAGATCACATTCTTGTCAAGCACACAAATAAAATTTTCTTTTTTTGTCCTTTATTTGTTAAGTACATATTTATTTCAAAATCATATTTTAAATATAGTAATAATTGTTATTCATATCTAATAATAAAGAAAAATAAATATACTTAAGTTAAAATTAATTTTGCACAATTAATTATAGATAACCGTTTTTTACGGATGTCGTAGGTGCTAATACCTTTCCTACGCATCCCGAACTCAAATTTGGTTTCAAATATCATTTTTTTTTCTATTTTTAAGGATTTTTTAATATTTTCTCTATTTTAAAATAAATTTTGATGTCGACTCCATTGAATTCGAGAAACACTCGAAATTTTAGGCCGCAACAATCACCAACAAAACAAAGTTTTAATTTAAAATGTATTACATAATAGATGTTACATAAATGTTTATGCCTTACATTTAAGTGTTGGAAATAATTTGAAATTTAAAATAGTATCTTTTGTTGATAAATAATGAAGGCTTGTCTTTTTTCATACCCAATAACCGCTAATAATAATTTTTAAGAATCATTTTCATGACTTCTTAGTCTCATTCTCCACCACTTCAATATTAGTTCATGCGGATTTCTTAAATTTATTGGGTGATGAAGTTTTTTTTACTTAGGGTTCTATTTGCTTTCATCTTCATTCTATATGAATTTCCTTCAACAATTACTATTGACGATCCCATTAAAGGGTGAACATAAGATAGACCAAACAAATCATCAATTCAACATATAAATGTTAATCACACATTTGTTCTAAACAAATTAGTTATCAACAACATAAGTATATTCATCTAATCTGATAAGTTTAAAACTAACATCTTCGTCAATCTTTCACCACATCCTATACACATTTTCATATCCTAAATTGTTCAACAAACCAATATTTCTAAAGTAACTCCATTTATCAAAATCTATACTTTCAACCACAAATTTCTTACCATTTGTAAGAAATAACCTAATCAATTACAATTGGCTTCCATGATAGAAAACACAAGTGCAAAACTCATAGTTATAAAAATGCAAGAAACATGAATAAACAAATGCATTAGTTAATTTCTATGTGAAATAGAAATAATAGTTACAAAATGAGATTTTAAATTGTGACTTTTTTAAATTGTGTCATACAGTTAGTAAATACATTTCTCAAGTGTATACATCGCAAATAATAATTTCTTATAAAATTTTCTCTTATAGAAAACTAAAGATGTTTAGAGCAAATAGTAAATGTGTGGTGATTCGTGCATGTTTAATTAAAGAATAAGAGCTACATATTACACATACAAGAAATATTTCGATTCATCTAAAATTTAAGTAGTTTAATTCTCACAACTGAGAGATTTTCACTATGGTACCTTGGTGCATGATCTTTTCATTTTTATGTTGAAACTGATCAAATTTTTCTTTACTAGATGAGAACGCTCTCAACTTTGTGAGGAAATAGATCACCATGAAACCTTTCAAAATGTATCAAACCACTTTTGTATTTTACAAGTACATTTTTGTCTTCTGGTGATTTAACACATGGAAAATCATCAAAAAATTCCCCAAAATATGGAACATTTGTTCTTTTGATATGGTTAATTTGTTGAGTTCTCATTGGTCTAAATAAAATTTGAAATAACATTGATACATTTATTGTTGAATATATATATATATCTTTTAGACTATTTCATAAATATGTTCTTTGACTTTTTATTGATCTTCTGAAATGTTTGAATTCATACTATGTCCGATGGACAGGTTTTTCAATACATCAAATGATCATTTTAATTATTTCCAATGTTCCTTGGTTCATAACGTTATGAACATTTAGTATTTGATTCTTAAGATAACTTTCGACTTGTTTGATTTTCATTGACTCATAATATTTTTTGGATAATGTTGACATGGTATAAATGTAGCATCCTTCTATTTTAGGCTAGCTTTCATCTTTGAATAATGAAAATATAATTTTGTGTTGTAACAAACATTCTTATCAACAAGTGAAATGATAGTTGAATTAGTTACTCAAATATTCATTCATAAAAGTTGTTCCATGTCCTTATATCATTATGTAAAAATGCTTTGCGAAGATAATAAATGTGTTCCTAATTAGAAAGTTTCTTTCATAGTCCATGATAATGATTGAAACAAATTTTTGTGTACTGCACAAACTCTTTCAAAATGATTCTCAAAACTTCTAAATCTTGAAAATCTTTGGTAGGATGACACAAAAACTCAATGTAAAAGTTTCCACATAAACTTCAAGCAAAGTTTTGTGTAGCTTCTAATACAAGTTATTATAATATGATTCTTCAACTATGAACCTCCTTTTTTTGCTTTAACCTTCTATATTTGTTACGAACTTTCATGTAATGAGGAAGACCTTATATGACAAGTTCTTCATCCTTTCATTGAATTATCTTGATGTTCAAATAATAGACTTCTAATATCTTCATGAAGCTTGTAAAATGAATGTTGTAATCTTATAATGCTACTTTGATTCTTTTATTATTGAGCACATATTATGCACTTTGTTTATGTGAACGACTTCTAGTTTATCCACTTATGTGATCCTTGTTCTTTCAACAAAAAAATTAACCTATAAATATCAGTAGATCATCATTCATAAACTTAGTATTTACTCAATAAAGTATGTTGTCATTAAAATATATATAAAAATATTTTAATATAAATTCTATGGTCCCCACAAAAGATTCAAAAATGCTTTTAAAAACACATAAACCACATGCAATGGTCTCCACCACATGGAAAAAGTGTTAAAAAAATACGTGTCTTTTAGTGTTATCAACCTCACAAACTAAGACGTCTGACGACCACAAACAAACGTCAACCTTCAATTCAAAACAACACAATATTTACATTCGTCAACCTAGAACATTTGTCTACCTAGCACTCATTTCACATTCGCAGCTAGAACCCACATCCCAATTTTCATTTTTGCATTCTTTCTATTTTAGAAAACCCTAAATCTTAATTCTTAACCTAATTCCCAATCCTTATAATCAATTTCATTTGTATTTCTCATTTTTAATAGAACAATTTGTTTTAGTGTATAATAATTAATTAAAAGTGATTAATAATGACTAATTGTGTTTTGACAAGTAATTAGTCATGTCGGGTAAGCCATGCATCAATATTTGTCCACTTTAACACTAAAATCTAACAAGAGACTAAATTAAAAGTGATTTAAAATTACAAGGGTATAATATTTTGCAAATTTTTTTTTTTCAATGACTAAAATCAATATGTCATTTATTTGCAGAGCCAATTTACATGATTAAACCTGAAATTAATCAGTGGATCAGTCCATACTATTTGGAGGAGATATATATTCATATATTATCTCTATAGAGTTAATTATTTTTTCTTTCTAGGTTGAAAAGATGATGCTCCAATCTAAAATAAAAAAGACATTTGGATTCATGAACACTTATAGAGTTCATTGTTATTGTGTGTACAATATAGAACACTTTATATATGAGAAATATGATAATGTTTTATGAGTGATTTAATTCTCTACATTTGTTATTCAACGTAACGACGACCAATCTATTTTTTGTTCAACTAGTCTAATTATTAAACTCACACACTTTATATGCAAAGAAGTAAAAAAATCTCATATTGAAATCTAAACTCTCACATATCATTATACTTACAGCTACCAACTAAGTTGAACTTACAAAAAATAATAAATAATAACCATTTGTATCTTTATTATTTACTATATTTATTTACCTAACATCCTCTATTAATTTATGATCACATTAATATCATTATTAATATTTAAATGATAAAATTCTTAATACCTTCTATCAATAGGTTCATCTTGACTTGGTTTTCTCCGCACTAACCCAAATACTAACCATTTAATTACTACGATTAGGTCGTATATGAAACTCTAATAGTATGAACACTATATATAATGAATCATTCTAAAGTTGATTTGAAGATTTCCAGTGGGTGACCACGTGCTTTAGTGAATTATTATGATCTTCACTAAAGTTAATGGAATAAGGTGATTTTTCAATTATTTGAAAATAATGAACATTTAAATGTATAATATTTCAATCACTTTAATTTTGTTATATTCATAAACGTTTTATAATTTTATACAATTAATTTAGATGCTTTCAGTTTGTGCCAGGTTCATCATTTTCAATTTCAAAAATTGTGAATTTGAGTTATTATCGATTGATAGTAGTTTTTACTAATTTAAAAAAGTAAACATCATTTTTTTAGATAAAAAAAGAATAATGGTGATTAATTAAATTTGAGGAAAAAATAATAATGACAATTTTAAATAGCTTAAGATCAATAATAATAATTTTAATATATGACATAAAATTAAATGTTTTGTGTGTATGATAGCAATAAAATTGAGTGGCCAACCAATAGAGAGTTTAAAAAACAATCACATTTCTTTATAAAAAGAAATAACTATTAAGAGTTTTCATGAGATTGATGCAACTTTCGTAAAACATAAAATTGTGAAAATCAACTAAACTATATCACCTTTTTTGTATAGGTAAAAAAGTTTTACCCAACAATGCAATTATATATCTCACTTTTCTTGACGGAAAAAATTACCTCATTATGTAAATGTTTGTTGAGTAGTCTTAGAAGGCTTTTTTTAAATAAAAAAAAAATACGAAGTATTCACTGTCATCTAGTAGTGATAAGGTAGGATTTTTTTTCTTTCAAGCAAATTTTATCTGTAAGCACGAGTTTTAGATAGGATCTCTGAAGTGACTTTATGATACATATCAATTAATTTGTAGATAAATTTTATTTATATACAATATAATTTTTTTTCAACGGTGGTTCAGTTAGATATCACTATTTAAATATGTCATAATATTATTTTTTAAATTCATTAAAATAATATATATATATATATAACGTATTTTTTTATATATGTTATTTAGTATAACAACGACAATTTTTTTATAATTTAATTAAACACATACTTTAAGTGTGAAGAAATAGAAAATTTTAAGTTTAAATCTGAACTCAGGTATATCAATAACTTTTACAATCAATGACGGTTTTGAGCATTGGGTCTTAAATTTTTTATGGATACCAAAATTTTATTTTTATAGTTTAAAAAATTATATAGTAAACAAAATGCAGTATAAAAATTATATATTAAAAAATATCAAAATTTGAGTAGTTTAATTTTTTTTTAAACTCTAAATCTTCAATTCTAAATTTGTAAATTGTTGGACCATTATGATTGAATATGTAAAAAATGATATGCATTTGTTATCCTTATACTAAAATTAGAATGCTATATAACAAAAATGTTTTGTTTATCAATTCTCCTACTCCTTTATTATTTGGTTCCTAAAGTTTGTGAAGAAAAAAAATATGTATTAATTTCCATAAGAATCTCTTTTGTTAATAATTGTTTGCTTATACTCTCATCTAAAAAATGTATCTTTAGTTGAGATGGTTGTCGAATGTAAAAAAACATGTTAACCGCATCAAATATAAAAATATGTTGATCACGTCAAATATAATAAAATCAATTATAATTATCTCAGTCATAAAATTTAAAATGAATTGATTAATATATATATATATATATATAAAATATGACAAATTAATTAATATCGTATCAAATTTAATGACTTATAAAAAAATATAAAACTTGCATAAAAAAGTAGAACACCAAATTTAAACTTTGCATAGGACACCAAAATTTTCAGGAAGTGCCTTGTTTGTTTGCAGCTACCATTGAGTTGAACTTAAAATACTATACTAATGAAGACCATTTTTATCCTCAATATCATTCATTACTATATTTCTTTACCTAATATTCTCTATAAATTTGTGATCATATTAATAGCATTATTAATATTTGAATTGTAAAATTCTGAATACCTTATGTTGATAGGTTCAACTTGACTAGGTTTTCTTCACACTACGATAAGGTCGTATACGAAACTCTAACAGTATGAACACTCCATATATAATGAATGATTCTGGAAAATTGATTTGAAGCTTTCTAGCTAGTGACCACGTGCTTTGGTGAATTATTACGATCTCCACTAAAATTAATAGATTTATAAGATTTAAGGATAATATAATGGAATGTCAAATGCATAATATTAATTCGACCACTTTAATTGTATTACATTTATAGATATTGTTAATTTATAAATTTATCATTTTTGAATTTAACAATTATAAATTTGAGTTAGGTGCGATTGATTTATTCTATTAATTTAAATGAATAAATATCACTTTTAAATGATGATTAATTTGAATAAAAAGAGAATAGTGATAATTTTAATATATGACATAAAATTAAATTTATATTTTCTATTGCCATAAAATTGAGTGGGCAACCAATAGGGAGTTTTAAAAATAAATACTTTTAAAAAAAAATAATAATAATCAGTTTTAGGAGTTTTATCCATTTGTTATAGCTTTTGAAAGAAATTCAAAATCTGAAAATAAATTATAAACTACATTAAATGTACAATTGTTTTGAGTAGCTTCACATTAAAATTATTTTTTTATAACAGATTATTTTCTTAAAAAAATTATCACGGTAAACAAAATTAAAATAATATTTTAAATTATCAATTATCAAAATTATTATTTTTTATATAATATGTAGCAAAAAAAACCCTAAATTAATTAGATATAATCCAAAAGCTAAAGTTTAGGTGGCCTTGGGGTCCACATCAAGAACACAACATTGCTCTTCAAATGGTGTGGAGATTCTCATGGGCAACATTAAACAATCTAAACTTAAGAAGAAAAAGTCTTCTAGAAACAAGTTAAGTTTTTATATGGATTAGTCTTCTAATTGTCCAATATAATATAAAGTTTACAATTTTAGGAATATCATATAAATTTTTTTTAATTAAAGATTATATAAAGTTTAACTTCTACAAGTTGAAGTTAAATTATATATTGACTTTTATCTATGGTTGGTGTGATCTATGTTTTCTGCAATCGCATGTTTGAAAAGAAAGTTGTGTACTTTCACCAAAAATTTACATTATATACAAAAACCAAACCTATTTTACTAAGTATGCAACTTCAACAATTTTTTAGTTGCTTCCAATACAAGTTTATTTAATAACCAGATTTGATTCAGTTCCTTCTATAGGTTCACCTAATTTGACTTGGCTTTCTCCATAGACTAACATGAAGCACCAATATGAACACACTTTCTTTAAATTAAATATATACATATTTTTCACTGAGGTGAATAAGACCCAAATTGTTTGTCTATATATATATATATAGTGTAACAAATATGAAAGAAAATTTTAATGTAATATTTCATAAAAGAATTAATAACTAAATATATGTTAATTAATTTAAATTTTGTCTAGAGAATGTTAATTTCAAACAGGAGGAAAATTTTTATGAATGAAATACTATATTTAAATGTAAAAAATAGAACATAAAATATGATAAATCATATTATAGAAAAGATAAATTATTAGTAAAAAAGTTTTACCCAACTATGCAATTATGTATCTCACTTTGTTTTACAAAAAAAAAAAATTATATCCCACTATGTAAATGTTTGTTATGAAGTTCTAGAAGTTAATATTTTTTTAACATGGATAAAGTATCCACTTTTATTTAGCAGTGACAAAATAGATTTTTTTTTTCTTTTAATTAAATTTTCTCGGTATACAGGAGTAATTAAAAATCAGACCCATGATAACAATGATTGAAAGACTATCTATTATTTTTTTTCCATTGTTAATGTACATATCAATTAATTTGTAGATAAATTTAATTTACATATATGTACCAATGTAATATTTTTTACACTGGTTTAAACATTTAAATGAGTCATAATATTACTATTTTGTAAATATTATTTTCTAAAATATTGTATTCTCATCAAGACACTACAATTTGATAAGTACTAAATGTGAGACACAAATTAAAACTCTGATTTACTATTAAAAAAACGGTGTTATTGCACACCAATTATTGTTATTTTCATTAAATACTACAACCTACCATTAGAGATTAACACGTCATGAGGAGTGAATATGACAAAATAATGGGTACAAATACATAGGAAAAAGGAGAGTCAAATTAGTCATGGACAATTATATCCATATAGTTCATGGACCACCAAAAATAAGGATCTAGGGTAGCATTATGCTGTCATCAATTTTTTTTTATATAGGAAAAGAGAATGTTACTCATAATTGCAATGTTTTTTTTTTAGTTAAGGAAAGGAAAATTTTAATATGTTTTTTGGTTTTTCACAAATATACCGGTTTTAGTTTCAGTTATCATAATATTTTGTTTTTATCCTTTTAAATATACCGTTTTATTATTATTATTATTATTATTATTATTATTATTATTATTATTATTTATTTATTTATTTTTAATTAATTTTTGTAAAATTTGTTCACATTAAAATTAATTTATACATGTGTGTAATATTTATTTTAATTTTTATGTAGGTATTAGAGGTATATGTTACAAATATTAATTTCAATATGAATAATTTTACAGAAATTAAAAGGTTAAAATTAAAATGTAATATATCTACAAAGAATAATAATTTATTTATTGTTTGACATATCTAGAAGTGGTATATTTGGATGAAGAAAAATATATTTAAACTGAAAAAACAAAAAATAAATATAAAAAAATGAGTAAACGACCGTTTGAATGTAAATACCATCACAATAATCATTTTAAAAGTGTTATATTTTAACGAAGAAAAATATATTTAATTGAAAAATAAAAAGATGTAAATAATGGATATATGAATATTTTGCTCCATGAATGTGTATGAGTTGTCACAATAATTATTAAATGTACTAAAATTATTCAAATATACTTTTTATTTTATTTAAGAGGGCCAAAGGTGTAAAGAAAAACAAAAAAGAAAAGTTAAGAAGCTAAGTGCACATCCCTAAACAGATACGTCCCAGAAATATCATCAAATATGAGTCTCTTAATTCCAATAAGAGAAGACTCTATAACAAGAAGATTCAAAGAATCTGAAGTAAAACTATGGTTTGTCAATCAATCAACACTATGGTTGCCTTCGCGCCAAGTGTGGAGGATTTGAGTATGTCGATCCTTTTGAAGTAAGTCTTGAATTTGTCGAATCAAAGGGTGAATGTGCCCATTGATATTTTCAATTATTATTAACTATGTTGACGAGAGTCTTTGAGTCACTTTCCACAATCATATGAGAGAGACCTTCCTTCCAAGTCATAACAAGCCCCAAAAACATGCCCCACATCTCAGTCTGCAACGCATCACAAACTTCAATCTTACGACTAAACCCTTTGATCCATATGCCATCAGAGCTCCAAAGCAACCCTCTACACCCTACAAATTCACCATTTCTTTTGCACACCCCATAATTGTTGAGTTTCACCTAGCCATCATGAGGCCGTTTCAACCCAATAAAGATAGTGTCTTTGTGAATAAAGCTTGTTTGTAAATGAGTATTTGAACTTTCTTCAATGTCCTTAATGAAGTATGGATGACGTAAATCGGATTAATGAGTCTCTAGAATCCTTCCATTCACCATGTTGTTGATGTTGCTAAAAGCTCAGTCCCTACAATCAAAAGAAAGAAAATGAGTTAACAAATTATGAGGCATAAGTCTAAGACATACTTGCCTTGCGTGATAGCAATTTTGTAGCACATGGAGAATAGTCTCGTCGTTAGTTCCACAACAGGGACATGTGGGTGATATTCCTACCCCCCACCTACTCCTCTGATAATTAGTCAGAATTCTACCATGAACCACCAACCACTTAAAAGTTTGAATACAGTATGGACCCTTCCACTTCCAAAGGACCTCTCAATTCCCTTCTACACCACTAAGATTCTCATAAGTTTAATTGTAGGCACTATGGATCGATAATTGGTGTGTACTAGTCCTGCTTCACCCAAAAGAATCAAGTCCATTTGTTGTACAAGGAGTATGAAGCGCTATCACTTTGGTAGCTATGTTATTTGGAAGATTATCAAAAAGAAAATTGTACTTTCAATTTCCAATAACATTAATCACGCCATTGACATTTAAAGTAGTGTCCACAATGGTTTTGATAGCAAAATTGATAAGTGGGGACATTGTTTGGCCCCCATTTGTCTAATCAGAAACTAGTATGCTTTCCATCTCCAATTTGCCACACCACATTCCTTTGAAATAATTTGAAATCCCTACAAGAGCTCGTCAAATAGGCGAGTCATAAGGTTGAGACCATATAGAGATACACAAATAATTGTTCTTGCCATACTTGTTGTGAAACATCATACACCATAGGTCTTCTCGCTTTGCAGTAAAGTTCCAAAGCATTTTCATAAGGGAAGTCTGATTCATATGATGTGGCCATTTGAAACCAAGACCTCCATCCCAACACACTTCTCATTTGACTAAGTGAGGTTTACGACCATGTTCAATGTCTCCTCATACAAAATCCATTTGAATTTTCTTCAATTTTGTACAAAGAGTCATAAGGAACTTTACCTATTACATTCGATAAATAAGGTATAGAGTTAAAAACATACTTAAATATGTCTTTTGTTAATTTTGATACTCAAATATATCTTTAGTTAATTAATTTAATCATCAAATGTGATTTTCTTGTATTAGCCATTTTAATCCATAAGATCACTAACAAAAAAAAAAAAATACTATTTTGTATGTACCAAAAGAAAAGAAAATACTTTTTTTTTTTTATCAAACAAAAGAAATACTTAGAAATATAATTACAATTTCAATAAATTCAAAAACAACATTAATAACACATTATATATTTAAGGATCAAAATTATTATTATTTTGTTTGGTCCGTAGAAAAGATAATAAATACTATTATTGATCTTAGGTGCAAATTTAAAACAAAAAATTTAATCTAACAAAATATTATTTATCACACGAGTTAGAAATCAAAGACGAAACAAAATAATTGTTTACTCAAAAAAAGAATATACTTTCATCCATAAAAATCAGCAGAAGGAGAAAAAAAACAAAAAAGAGTAAAGACACACTCGCTATCTTCTGCAGTGCACAAACCGTTTTGGTTGTTTGATTCGGTATCAAATTCATTCTTCCATTTTATTCTATAATAAATAAAAAATTCATTCTTCTATTTCATTACATTCTCATAAAGTCAAAGAAGCCAACCCATTTAAGAATAACCCATCTTTATTTTATTTTCTTCTTCCTACTTTTTTTTAATGCAAAATGGTGAAAAGTTTCTACAGTATTGAAAGTGATTGTTTCTCTCTTCATCAAGAGCACCACCTATATTTTCTTCTACATTTGTTATGGCGACTCAGTCATAAATACAATACTGAAATACCCTTCACTTTGTCACATCTTGTCCCACGTCTATCCACCTTCACTACCTGTAAGTATATAAAAACACCCCATGTTTTAGTTTTACTATTTTCATGTTATTTGTTTCAAAGTTTGAGTCTTTTTTCCATTTGGGTTTCAAGTTTGATTATGTTGTCTCAGGTGTTTTTCTTTAGTCTGGTAGCTGTTTGATTTTATGCTTACATGGGGTTGTTTGTGGATTTACATCATCAATTAATGTTTCTTACTTGATTTGTTTGTTTTCAGGGAGAGAGAAAGTGTTTTGAGTGATTCATGAGAGATATTTAAAGGTTGTGTTGTGGTGGTTTCTGTATATTTCAAGGATGTATCTTTCAGAGGGTCATAAACATGAAGTTGTTTTCATTTTATGGTTTTGTTGCTATTTATTACTGGTTGCTGCACAAGATAATATCACTGACCCCACTGAAGGTATGTTTCTTTTTCTCCTTTTTTGGCATTCCATGGTTTATTTTTGCTTCTATTAGGGATGTACTTAAATACTAGAAATCGTTCATGTAGCTCTAAAGTTTAATTTCAGTTGTAATAAAAAAAATGTTTAATTTCAGTAGGGGTAGTTGAATTTGTCCATTTTCACCCCTCAAGTCTAAAAGGTCCTTGTGTGAGGGAGATGTTAGGGTTGTATTGATAAAAATCTTTAATTTGAGCTTTTTGGATATTTGGTTCTTGAGAAATTCTCTTTGATGGTATACAAGTGTCTCTGGAAGTGGTAGTGATACAATTTGCAAATGATATTCTTTTAGTTACTTACATTGTTGGTTAGTTTAGGGATTTAACTGTATGAAAAAACCTTGGATGACTGTAAAAAGTATAACACAAAGCCATATGTGTCTTTGCCTAATAGCTTAAGCTTTTGTGATAGTTGATTCATGACATGGTTCTTAAGCTTCTATGAGCAAGTGGTCTCGAGTTTGATCCTCGTCTCCATCACTTTTCTAATAAGAAATTGAATTTCAGCACGAGATACGCTGTCCTTTCATTTTTCACATTTTAAGCCCAAAGAGCCCTTGCATGAAGGGACATGTTAGAAATATTGTATAGAACCAAGCACATGTCTTCACCAAACTGTTTAGGGATGGTTTATGACAGTGACCAAAGATAGAGATAAGATAATTGTATCATTTCAGATGAACTTGGTTAATTATGGAGTTTTCTACACTTGGACTCAAAGGAAGGAGAATTTTGTGTTCTATGAGACTATCCATAAAACATTTCTTATAAGATATAATGTTGCTGTTTGTTGATTCTATTGATAATGTGATAATTATTTGAATTGACATGCAGTTGAAGCATTAAAAGCCATAAAACAAAGTTTGATCGATCCTAATGGAAATTTGAGCAATTGGAATCATGGAGACCCATGCACATCTCGTTGGACAGGAGTTTTGTGTTTCAATGAAACATTAATGGATGGCTATTTACATGTTCAAGAATTGTATGACTTCTGTCTTCTATTTGACATTTCTGTTTCGTAAAAGACATATTTACATTTACAAGCTTACACATTCTCTCTCTCTCTCTCCCTCTCTCTCTCATTTGTTAAGGAGACAATTGATTTACAACTTATTAAATAGCTTGTAGAATGTGGAATAATCTCCATTTGAGAAGCTATCAATCTTATTCATCAATTGTAATTTCTTTTCGTTTCTTTCCAGAATCAAACTACTCAATGCAAAGCTATCATTCTGTGTTTGGAAATTGAGAACTTTCTTTTTACCGCTACTCCTTTGTCAAGTTTGTTTTTCTTGTTTGTAGGCAACTAATGAATTTGAACTTGTTTGGAAATTTGGCACCAGAAATTGGCAGCTTAGCTTATATGGAAAGATTGTAAGACATAAGCTGCATTTTGACTTATTCTAGTCTTTCCTCGTTTTTACATCTTTTAGTTAACTTCTTCTAATACATGCTTTTCTACTTGTTCTAAAGGAACTTCATGTGGAACAATCTATCTGGGAGTATTCCAAAGGAAATTGGCAATATCAAATCTTTAATCCTCTTGTAAGTTAAACCTTTTTCTTTTAGCATGTATGTTAGTCGCCATATGATTAAATAACTCGATTGTTTTCATTTTAACTTTTTTTCTTTCATTTTTTGTAGACTCCTGAATGGAAATCAATTAACAGGTTCACTGCCAGAGGAACTTGGCTTTCTTCCAAACCTTGATAGAATACAAATCGATCAAAACAAAATATCAGGATCTCTACCTACATCATTTGCAAACCTGAACAAGACAAAACACTTGTAAGGTTCTTGACGACGAAAATGTTTAAGCATGACCATTCTTTATATTTTTATTTGAACTCTTTTATTTCTCAACCTTTGTAGTTATTACCAAAATTAAAATGGAAAGAAAATAATGTTTTGTTTTTCCCCCAATGGAACAGTCACATGAACAATAATTCAATTAGCGGGCAAATCCCACCGGAACTTTCCCGATTACCAAAACTTGTTCACTTGTAAGTTGGTCATTGGAAGTTTTTCTTGGTTTTATTTAATCCTTTGTTATCATACTTATATGTTTGTTAACAAGATGTTTCTCTGGACCTGTAGCCTTCTTGACAACAACAACTTATCAGGATATCTTCCTCCTGAGCTTTCCAAATTGCCGAGCTTACTTATTCTGTAGGATTTTCTTATTCTCTTAAATGTGTTTGTATGCATATATAATTATATTTTGTGTTTTTCATTTCAGATGTAAAAAGCTCATATTCTTTATAAAGCTCATTGCATTTTGCTTCTCTTCCACTTAGCATTGATCTCTGTTAGCTGTTCCATTATTTAAACATCTGTAATTTGGACTGTCACTAAAATAGTAAAATATAGAGTAAGTACTCAAATTGGTCCCCGGTAAAAAAACACGGAGACCTATTTGATCTGTGGTAAATGAAAAGTACCAATTTTGTCTTAAGAATCCAAAATTGTGTCAAATTAGTCCTTTTTAAGATATTTTTAGGGACATTTTAGTTCCTATTAGGGGCTAATTTGACCCTCATTTGAGATTCTTAAGGACCAAATTGGTATTTTCATTTCTCAGGGATCAAATATGTCTTCGTTTTGTTTGGGACCAATTTCAGTATTCACTCTAAAATATACAAGTGTTAGGAAATCTCATAGATGATATCTTAGGAATAGTTTCCATAGCTCATTATATTTCATGAATTTATTTTCTGATTAAGCTAGTCTAATTTTATTATAAATTAATAGGGTGGTTAGTATTTCACCTTTGTACGATCATCGCAACACATCCACAAGAATCTTGTGATGTTTACATTACAGCTCTTAAATAATTGTGTTTATATATTTAGATTCTTGAAGTATTGCTTTTGGATTTTCTTGCAGTCAACTTGACAACAATAATTTCGACGGGAGTAGCATTCCAGATACTTATAGCAACATGTCTAAATTGTTGAAGTTGTAAGTGAATTTTGTTATCCCTTGTCTCTAAGTAAGTTTTGTAAGAGCAGGGAGTGGAGTCTATGTGCCAAAGCCTTTCTTGTAATATTTAGCTGCGAAGTACTAGTTTTAGATACTATGATTTTTGTCTCTAAATGTTATTGGTTTCTTGATATTATCAGGAGCCTTAAGAATTGCAACTTGCAAGGACCGATTCCTGACTTAAGCCGTATACCAAATCTTCTTTATCTGTAAGTTCAGTTATCTGTATTGAGGGAAGTTGCTTTTCGATGCAAAGAATCTAGCATGTCACCATTTTTATGTTGTATGAATTTCAGTGACCTCAGTTCCAATCGGTTGAATGAATCCCTTCCTTCCACACTTTCAGAAAACATCACAACCATGTAAGAATCTCTACCATTCAAATAATCGCTATTCTATTTATTTTGCATTTAATTATTTGAATTCCATATGTCGATGTTTTCCTCCTGTTTATTGTTTGTTGTAAATCTACTAAATATGAGATTACATACTTTTGATCATTGATCTATGTGGTTATATGCAGTGATTTTTCAAACAACAAGCTTACTGGAACCATTCCGCCCTCCTTTTCTAGTCTTCCACATCTTCAGAGATTGTAAGTTTTCTTTTGTTTTATCTTTTCTTCTTCTATACATCAAACTGTTAATATAAACCAAATGAAAGTTATATCAACCACTTATCTCATTATTGAATTTTCTACTACTAACGAGTAAGACCCTGCTTTATATATATATATATATATATATATATTTTCTTATTTAATCAATCATGTTATTAACTAAATGGATTCTTACAATTATCATTCTCTGTGGTAGGTCTCTTGCAAACAATTCATTGAATGGCATTGTTCCCTCCACGATTTGGCAGGATAAGACTTTAAATGGAACAGAAAGATTTATCTTGTAAGCCCTAAAGTAATAAGTTCCACAATTTTGTTTTCCTAGCTAAATGTGTATTAGGAGTGTGCATGTGTTCTTTTCTGTATAGCAAATCATAGTATGTTCCCTGCCTATGAAGGACAAACACTGGAGACGACACTGATAATAATTTTAGAAAATGAAAGTAATTGAATGTAGCCACATGTTTCAATATCGGACACTGATGTGTACGCATTCAATTTGAAGTGTTGGTGCTAAATAGGTGTGTGCACAATCAAATTGGTAAAGATTTGACCTTTGGGGCATATTTTGGGTGTTTTTCTATGCTAATATATTCAATTCATGTATATTTCCATCTGCATAGTTGCTAGTGAATACTTAGATTTACATTTTTGATTTGCCTAGCCTGAGTTTCTGATCTTTCAGGGAGTTGGAAAATAATCAATTTACAACTGTATCAGGCAATATCAATCTTCCTCCAAATGTCTCAGTCTTGTAAGATTCTTAACTTACTATGCAGTTTGCACTGAAATCATTGTGGTGTAGACTGCAGTTTTCCATTATTTTGATTTTTTTATGTACATTCAAACGTCTTGTGTCATTTTCCGAAGATCATGAATTGAGCATTAGATTTAGCATATATATACTACATCTTTTTTAAATGTCTCCCATGCTATTATCTGAAAATTCTTGTATTTCAGTCTTGACGGGAATCCTCTATGCTCAAATAACACCCTGAGTCAGCTCTGTAGTTCCGAAGGCGTTAATGACACAAACGACCTCGTTCGAATAAACGCCAATGGCTTCTGTCCTGCTCAATCATGCCCGCCTCCTTATGAATACTCTTTGGATTGTTTCTGTGCAGCACCATTGCTTGTTGATTATCGACTGAAAAGTCCCGGGTTTTCAGATTTCCTTCCATACATAGACGATTTTGAGAAATACATGACGACTGGTCTTACTATAAATATGACTCAACTAAACTTTACTTTTCATTGGGAAGCAGGACCTCGATTGAGAATGAACTTGAAGTTTTTTCCTTTATATGTTGATCTAAATAGTTCCCATACTTTTGATGAAACTGAGGTCAACCGAATTAAAAGCATGTTCACAGGATGGAATATTCCTGACAGTGATTTGTTTGGACCATATGAATTGCTGAACTTCAATCTGGGCTTTTACCTGAATGGTGAGTTTCAGAAACATTCTATGATATGCTAGATTGCTTGTGGGAAATTCAATTTAATGCATAATGTTATTAAAACTGCATTCATGTTTTCTTTATCTGGACGATTACTATGAATTTCAAATAAAATCTCTATTCATTTAGTCGTTCATGTAATGTTTTCGGTACATATTGAACTAATGATCCTCCCTGTAAACAAATTTGCTTCCTCTCTATTTGCTTCCTTTCTACAACATGACATATGACTGTTCTCATATTGCTCATTATTATTGGTGCAGTGACTGCCACCTCTTCAAAATCGGGGATAAGCACGGGAGCAATAGTCGGCATAGTCTTAGGGTCGATTGCCTTTGCAGTGACGCTATCTGCAATTGTTACTCTTCTTATATTAAGAACAAAATTGAGAGATTATCGTGTAGTTTCCAAAGGGCGTCATGGTGAGTTCCTTATCATGAATCACCGAGTGTATTGTTTTTGTTCTTTCAGTAAGTGATGTGCCTCTGGCACAATAAATTTTTTGGAAGTTATTACGTCCTATTTTATTTTTAACCGAACCATATGTAAAATCTAATTTTTCTTTTCTCAACATTCTAAGTATTAAAATGTGGCAATGGTGCTAAAAATTTACTGTTAAAGACCATATTTGATCGGTTATCAAGATTAACATAGCTTCATATTTATTAACAGTGTCTAAAATCTCGATAAAAATTGATGGCGTAAGGGCCTTTACTTATGAAGAGTTGTCCTCCGCTACAAATAATTTTAGCAGCTCTGCTCAAGTCGGACAAGGGGGCTACGGGAAGGTATATAAAGGTATTATTTCTGACGGCACAGTTGTTGCCATAAAACGTGCACAAGAGGGATCCCTGCAAGGCGAGAAGGAGTTCCTTACAGAAATATCATTACTATCACGGTTACATCATCGCAACCTTGTGTCTCTGATTGGATACTGTGATGAAGAAGGTGAACAGGTAATTTTTCTTTCATAAACTTAATCCAAGTCCCGGTTAATTTTTCTCATTGTTCTTTCTAGTTATTTTGGTTTTATAAAATCTCTTTCAATCTTCAATCTTCTTTTGTCTGACTGTATCGGACATCTTCGGTTGTTTTTGCTTCATGCTTGCAGATGCTGGTTTATGAATATATGCCAAATGGAACACTCAGGGATCACCTTTCTGGTACATCTTATGTTCTTATTTTCTAGTTTTCTGACATTGTCCTATTAAATTTTATGATTTTGTAACATTGTATGCTGTGTATATTTTCCTATGCTCTATCCGACTCCATTAGAAGCCCAACGATATATGCATGGTTTGATTTACCGAAATTGTGTGCCAAAGTTCCTTTCTATGCTGTCTCCCTTAACTCTCTTAATGTTTTACTACAGCTACATCAAAAGAACCTCTAACATTTGCCATGAGATTAAAGATGGCACTAGGGGCAGCTAAAGGTCTCATGTATCTACACACAGAAGCTGATCCTCCAATATTTCACCGAGATGTCAAGGCCAGCAACATATTATTGGACTCTAAGCTCTCTGCAAAAGTGGCAGATTTTGGATTGTCGCGGCTTGCTCCAGTTCCAGATATGGAAGGAATTGTGCCTGGTCATGTATCTACAGTCGTAAAGGGAACACCGGTAAGCCTTTCATAATTGGGTTTGGCTTTCTAAACCGGGCATGTGTATGTTAAGAGTATTAGACACTTATTGTTGACTGTTGAGTTAAGCTAATGACATGTAAAACAGCATCTCAGATGAATTTTTATCGTTAGTTATTTATTTCCCTTCCCTCTATTTTAAATATGCAGGGTTACCTTGATCCAGAGTACTTCTTAACTCACAAGTTGACCGACAAGAGTGATGTTTATAGTCTTGGTGTTGTGTTTTTGGAACTTCTGACTGGGATGCATCCTATCTCACATGGAAAAAATATTGTTAGAGAGGTATTTCTTTACCTTTTGACTTATTTCCCTATTTGCTATTTCCCCTGTTGTACCCATATTTGCAGTGAGGTTAAACAATTGTGCCTCCCTATGATTTATTCAACTCCCCTTTACTACCCAATTTTCATTTGAAAAAATGGAAGAAGTTGCAAAATGTGTAGCACCGATGTTTCATATTGAAGGCATGTTTGGTGTCCATTTGTCAGTGGTTGACAGTGACACATGAATTTTTCAAATTATTTTTGGCATCAATATGTCAGTGTTGTGTTTGGTATCTGTGTGAATGCTTCATACTAATATCCAACCATTGTTCCATTATTCCAAGGTTTTGGGTTTGATAGCACTGAGTAATTCTTGACATGATATAGGTTGAATCATACTGAATAATTTTCAAGTAACTTGTATCCTTTGGTCATGTAAATTTCCCTTATTCATTTCCTATCTCAAGATATCATAATTACAGAGTGTTTGTTGCCAACCCTTTTCAATATCTTTTTTCAGGTCAACCTTTCATACCAATCCGGTGTGATATTTTCAATTATTGATGCACGTATGGGGTCTTATCCATCTGAGCATGTTGAGAAATTTTTGAGTTTGGCTCTCAAGTGTTGTAATGATGAGCCAGATAATCGGCCTAAAATGACCGAAGTGGTTCGAGAACTCGAAAACATATGGAATGTGATGCCGGAATCAGATACAAGGAGAGCTGAATCAATAACCAGTGTCAGTGATTCTAGTAAAGCAATTAGTAATCCATCTTCGTCTTCTGCTATGAGGACTCCTTTTGTATCAGGTGATGTTTCAGGGAGTGACCTTGTTAGTGGAGTAATACCAAGCATCAAGCCAAGATAGAATTACACACAAAGCTGAAAAAATAGTAGCTTTAGCTAATTATGGTCCATATTAATTCTTCTTATGTGAGGTTGTGATTACCATGTGAATTGAATAATGAGACTATGTATGTCACTTGATTTCATCTTCACCCTTTGTATTCTTTTGTTTTTGTACCATCTGATACACTGATAGAATTCGGGTTGTATATATAACATACGAGTTTTGTACATTATATAAGTTTGGTTGTTTATGTGGTGCATTTATGGACTGGGAAAGTGAGTTCCAATTGAGGTTGCTTATTAAAACTATTGAATGAGAAGAGAAACTTGAGAGACATGTCCAAAAATTCGTGTCTTTCAACTACACACCACAAGTTTTTTATATAGACTATGAGTATTAAATACAAATAACGATAGAAATAATTATAAAATATTATACTCTTAATTACATGATATTCTATTTATTTACATGATCTAATTTTATTTTCAACAATTCTCTTCAAACTGGAGTATATAAATGAAATACATCAAATTTGTTATATAAACATATGCTAATTAATCATTGGAATTGACAAAATTAATGATGATGTCGTCTGATTTGATTTTTTCTCTAACAAAGCAGTGGTCTATGAAAAACAATATTTGAAGCAATGTGCAATGCAACTTGATTATTACATATTAGTGTCATTGGGGTGATCTCTTCAAATTAAAATTTTTGTAGTAATTCTTTCAACCAAATGAACTCATATCTTATTATTGTCATGGTTCTGTATTTTGCCTTTGCGCTGAATCTTGCAACAACATTTTGTTTCTTACTCTTCCAAGATATAAAATTTCCTCCGGCAAGTACAAAATATCTAGAGGTGGATCGTCTATCGGCAAGTTTGCCAAATCAGCATACGAGTAACCAACTATCTGAGTATGTCATTTATCTTCATAAATGAGACATTTTCCATAAGCAATTTTGATGTATTTAAGAATTCGGATTATAGAATTCATATGTTCTTAGAAATGAGTATTTAAGAACTAGTTTACCACACTAACAACAAAGGAAATTTCAAGACGGATGACCCTGAGATAGTTTAATTTTTCAACCAATCTCCTATATCTTCTTGAATTTGATAGAGGAGTTTGACATTTGGATCCATAGGAGTATCCACTGGTTTGACATTCAATAGACATACTTCTTCAATAATACCCACAGCATATTTCCTTTGTGAAATTACAAGGCCATCCTTGGATTGGGCTACCTCAATACTCAAAAAATAACGAAGTTTACCGAGGTCTTTAGTTTGAAACTAATTTGAAAGATGTTGTTTTAGTTGGAGTATTCCTTGTTGATCACTACTAGTTATGACAATGTAATCTACATAAACAATAAGATAGATGCATCATTAGATTGAGTGACGATAAAATACAGAATGATCAGCTTCACTACGAATCATACTAAATTCTTCTACTACCGTGCTGAATCTGCCAAACCAATGTCTAGGAGAATGTTTAAGACCCCCCCCCCCCGAGAAACAAACCCTAGTGGTTGTTTCATATAAACTTCTTCAAGATCACCGTGGAAAAAAATATTTTTAATGTCAAGTTGATGTGGAGATAAATGTCGAATTGCTGCAATGGATAAAAATAATGTAACATATATCATTTTGGCTACAAGTGAAAATATATCACTGTAATCCAACCTAAAATATGTGTTTATTCCTTGACTACCAAGTAAGCCTTAAATCATTCAATCTTTCCATAAGAGCCAACCTTCACCGTATAGAGCCAAAGACAACCTTCTAAAGACTTCCCATGAGGTAAATACCACTACTTTGGAGAGAATTCATATCATGAAGCATTGCTTGCCTCCACTCAGGGTGGGATAATGTTTCACATAGAGATTTAGTAATATAAACAGAAGACAAAGAAAACAATCAAGTGTAATGCAAAAGAGAAAGATGATAACCCAAATCAATATAATGATGAGATGAATTACATGTTGTGTGAATATTCTTATGAAGAGCAATGGGAAGGTCAAGCTCAGATGGTAGGGCTGAATTGGGTAGCGTCAGAGGAGAGTCTGCAATGACTTCAGGAACAAGTACAATGAAGGGTGGGGGACGACAATGATGTGTTTGTAGTGGTCGTGAATTTGGGGGATCAACTGTAGAGGT
>JBBPBS010000276.1:20034953-20118261 GCA_037974835.1 Cicer judaicum | reverse complement strand
TAGACAAGAGTGGGCGGAATATGGATAGCTACCTGAGGAAGTTCGAGATTACTTTCCTAATGGGGCTTAATAGCTACATGTGTTGACTCAAAATATGGTACGTACTCGAAAAAGGTAACATCAGCTGATGTAACATATCGTTGTAGTGCATAAGAATAACAATGGTAACCGTTTTGGGACCGATAATATCCAAGAAAAACACATTTGAGCAATCGAGATGACTGTTTTGAAATAGTACCATTATGACGTTTGGTGAATAATACCATTATAAGCATAAAATTTTAAAATTAATAGGACAAATATTCTCAAGCATTATTACATCGTAAAGCATAAAAAAAAAAACACCAAACTGAGTTTTAATTTATTAATGAAATTGTTCAAATATAGATAACAATTTATATCTATTTTTTATTAAAAATAACAATGTACGAATAACCATTAATTAAGGTAACAAAATACGTATACTCTAAAGTAAACATAATACAAGAAAGGTAATACTTGATAGAGAAAGGTAATAGAATAGAGGCCTTGAGACTCACATCTCACGCCAATCGTCTGTCCTAAATTTCAGGGTATATTTGTAAATTATTAGTAATCTTTTTATATATAAAATAAAAAACAAGGTCGGTGAGGCATTGTTGGTAGCAGGCCTCAAAGATCCCGGGTCCAACAAGCTAAACAACTTTCTGGAACATTCTGGGCTAAAAACGGGCCTAATCCAAATCTCTACGCGTTGGCCCACTTTCTCAACACATGACGTAAGCCCATATGCAATCACACAACAAACGCGCCAATGCGTAAATATAAAAACAACACCAACCTCTCACCCTTTCCCTCCATTTTCAATCTTTCTTTCAGCAACAAAAACAATCAACCATGGGAAGAAGTAAGCACCAAAAACTTTCTATTTTCTCAAAATGAATTAATTAAATGACGAAACATAGTTTCATTTCAAGTAATAATTGAGTAGATAGTAACTAACCGTAATATGAACATGTTGATTTTGGTTAGGACCGGCGAGATGCTACCGTCAGATAAAGAACAAACCATATCCAAAGTCACGCTTCTGCCGCGGAGTACCAGATCCAAAAATCCGAATCTACGACGTAGGAATGAAGAAAAAAAGCGTAGACGAATTCCCTTTCTGCGTTCACTTAGTATCATGGGAGAAAGAGAACGTTTCAAGCGAAGCATTAGAAGCAGCGAGAATCGCGTGCAATAAGTACATGTCCAAGTTCGCTGGGAAAGACGCGTTTCACTTGCGCGTGAGGGTTCACCCTTTCCACGTGCTCAGAATTAACAAAATGCTATCGTGCGCTGGGGCGGATAGGTTACAGACTGGGATGAGAGGCGCATTTGGGAAACCGCAGGGGACGTGTGCTAGGGTTAGTATTGGTCAGGTGCTTATGTCGGTTAGGTGTAAGAATGGGAATGGGGTTCATGCACAGGAGGCTCTTCGTCGTGCTAAGTTTAAGTTCCCTGGTCGTCAGAAAATCATTGTCAGTAGAAAGTGGTAAGGATTGTTCACTGTTTTTTAAATTTCATTATTTTCTCAATTCATAATCATTTATTTTTGCTGATTTTGAATATTTTAGGGGATTTACTAAGTTGAGTAAAGATGAGTACTTGAAGTTGAAATCTGAAAACAGAATTGTGCCGGATGGGGTAAATGCCAAGGTAAGTATTTTTAATTTTTAGTTTGATATCATTCTTGTATTTGTGGGAGATGTTTACTATGGAATTGACTGTTTTTTTTTTTCTGCCCTTTATTCAGGTTCTTGGGTGCCATGGACCTTTGGCCAATCGTGAGCCTGGGAGAGCTTTCTTGCCTATGTGTGCTTAGATTTATGAATGAAAGTTTCTATTTGAATTTTGTGTATCCAGCTGTCTTTCCAAGATGTCTATTTGGGGTATGAGAGATACAAATTTGATGTATGTAACGTTTAATTGTATACTGTCATGGTTGAAACAATATATTATAAAATAAAATGTTTAATTTTTAGTGTATATAGTAAGGTGAATTTTATCTATGGGACATGTGAAAAGTGGGAAACACAACTATCAACTAATTAATTGTGAAAAAAGTTAGAATGATGTGATTAATTTGGATTATTGAGGTAATACTCAAATTTGATTCATAAGAGAATTTTTTTTTTAGTAATACTTTAATTCTGATCAAACTTTGAATTAGTCAAAATATTTTTCCCACAAAAATTGAGGAATTTACACACAATAAAGCTAAATATTCGTATAATAAATACTAATCAATACGCCACATCAATGTGGTTGTCCACAACAGTTAATTGCATCTACAAAAGTTAGTAGCATTTGAAACTATGATTGGAACTATGGCTGCAAATTGAAACCGTGTTTTTCACATGATTTATATTTCCCGGCTTTATAATTCTCAGTCCATGCATTAGCAAAAGAGAAATACATGTCTCTACTAAACAACTTCATACCGATCAGTAAGATTACGGTGATTGCTCATACAACTTCTCACAAAAGATGATTGTTACCAAAAGCTAGCTTTCAAGAGTGTTATTTAGCTAATAATTACATTACCGGAAGCATGCTTCTATTTGACATTCTATGAGCAAATTGGCCCAATTTAACTGAATTTGTTATTTACTATCTCTTTTTAGTTTCTCTGTTTCAATTTTATTGGATTTAGTTAGTTAGGTTTATTAGTGAGTTAGTTTAGCCTTGCTTCCTGTCTGCTTTGATCGATCTGTGATTCCCATTGTATATAGAAGGGGTTTCCATTTATCGTTGTAACCAGTTTTCTGGTTTTATGAATAATGCGAGGTGTATTCAATATTTGCTTCTCTTTATTTGCTGCACTTTCCACAAAAAATAGTTCGTGCTGCAACCACCATGATACATGTGACAATAGCTCCAATGCTCACAATCGACAAATGCAACTGTATCACCAACCACTAGAACTGTGTAAAAAATCTAGTTACGAGGTCAAAATTCATAATTAGATCCAAATCCATTTTAAATATTCAGTTAAAATAATATGATTATAATCTAATTCATTTATTAACCGGTTGGATATCCACTTCTATTTTATTTTTGTATATGGATTTTATCTGGTTATTATCCACCTGTATATGGCTTCTTTTAGAAGGAAAAACAAGTAGCAGCCGTAACAAGTACGTTACCAAAAGGAGAAGATGATGGTAAAAGATGTAACAATTTGATCTACAATTTGGGAAAAGGTAGGTGTAGCAATTTGATGTGAAAGTAGTTTTAATAGTTACTTTGAAATATTTGAAATATCATTGGTATCTCCTATTGTTATTAGGAATTATTGGTCTTGAAATTGCATTTTCTATTTAGCCAATGAAGCAAAAATACTCAAGCATTATTGATGAGATAATTATCTCTTATTTTTTCCAAGAGTTACTTACCTTATCCATTGATTATCTTAGCCATCTATTCTTTGTGACAATGACAACAACCGAATCGTAAATGGAACATATCTGTTTTACTTTCTGGTCTTAAAATTATATTGGTCTTAAAAATATATTATATCTCAGGACAAGTAGCCTTAAATACACATGTTCTAAAAAAAAAAGCCATAAATACACCATGTGTTATTGCAAAATGAGAGCTATTGAATTAACGAAGCTTTCAAAACTCTGTAATTGGCCGATAGAACTACACAAAAATGTATTGTTTGAATTAAATACCATGTGTTATTACAAAATGAGAGCTATTGAATTAATGAAGCTTTCAAAACTCTGTAATTGGCCGATAGAACTATACAAAAATGTATTGTTTGAATTAAATGGCTTGATCATGCTCTTTTACACTTTCACTTTTCAGTTGAATTTCTTATTCACAAAATGGTAAAATGTGTTTAAGGCTGATTGTTAGGTAGTTTACTGAGAATCGAGTGTTCTGGTTTGTGATCACATTCAAAGTCTAGATGAACGAATGCTCGTTCGACTTCTGGAAGTTTCTCAAGTTTTATCTGTAAAGTCTCTCCAATTGCATGTGCTTCTTTTAAGGGTAATTCTTCTGGAAGTTCAATGTCTACCTGCGCAAAATTAGACAATCACGAGACATAAGATCTTTATTATCTTTTTTATTTTACATCATTATCTCTCACAAATTCTAAAGTGTACTTTAGATGAACATTAGTATGAGAGGTTTGTAAGACTAAATCCACATAAAAGAAAACTATCCTATCTTTGCCCTGAGAAGATATGTACTAACAATGACATTCAAAGCTAACTAGGAAAGAGAAACTAACTTTGTCACAAGTATGTTCAAAATGTAATATGGGCATCCCAAATGTTATTATATACACAAGAATAGCTAGAAGAATATGAGAAACCTAACAAGATTTCGTAAGTAAATTTCTTTTATAACAATAAGAATAGCGTCTAACAGTATTTTGTAAATACTAGTGGAGCATGCCGAATTAAATTAAAAAAAAATCAGGCTTAGTCATGTATGACTATAAATTGATTATGTGTAATTCGACATACCTCCACAAAATATAAAACACCAAATGTGTATGCGCGGACTGTGTCAATGCGTTTAATTCCAGGGTGCCGTAGAACTAGATATGTCAGTTTCTGCAAAACTTCAGGAGGTGCAGATTGTCCCACGAGTGAAACTGTAAAGGTGGTATCAATAATCAGAATCGGTACACAATTACATTCAGGCACAAAAGCTTCTTTTGTTTTCTTCCTTTTTTTGGTGAGGGGTGTATATCTTAAATAACAAACAAATGAACTACAAGCTAACCAATTGCATATAATATACTAAATTTTAAATCATTTTATTGTTATTGAGATCTGTCTTTTAGATCTTGCCTGGATGTTACAGCTGAAGGAAATGATGCTAAGACTGCCAGAAAGACATAATGCTTACTACAGCACAGATTCCGACGTGGAAACCACTAACAGGATTCTAGATCAGTCCTTAGATGAGAATCATATAACAAACAATATTGTTCCCAAAAACGCAAGCAGTCAGCAATGCAGAAAATCTGGTATTGCCTAATGGTGCCACAACACAAAGTGGAAAGGCAGATTTATATCATTCTGATTAATATTTGAAGCATATGTGCTGAACTTTCACCAGCTTCAATTATAGATTGAGGTTGGTGTATCACTCTCTGATTCTTCTGTTGCCCCTATTGACAGACAAATTGCTTTAAAAACTAATGCTGGATGCTCAAAACCGGTTTTGGCTCATAATTTTGCATCAATTTTAAAATAAGTCCAGCTGGTTTAGTTAAATTAAACTGACAAAGAACCGGTGTTTAAAGTATTTTATAGCTAACAAAAAATAAAGTTGTTTCTTGGCAGTGAAGTTTTAGAAACTACTTTGCCTTTGAATGACACTAGCACAGTCAAAAGCACTACTTTGCCTTTCAATTACATATAATGTGTAACATATTTATTTTTGTTTGAAATTCTGATGAGAATTACCTGCATTTTCCATGACAGTGCGAGACCAATTTGTGATAGTGTAAATTGCAAGCAAAATAGCTCCTACTGGATCAATCCACCAGTAAAATTTATCACCAAGAATAGCCGCAATTAATCCAACTACATTTGTTACAACATCAAAGTGGTGATCCTGCATGTTGTCAATTTTGAGATTGTTCAATTGTACTTTGACTTAATTCATAAAGCAAATATCATAAGAAAGGGCCACTTACATCTGCATAGGCACGAACAATCTTGTTTCCTGAGCTTCTACAGTAAAACCAGAGTATAAGCTTCACCACTGTTGCAAATATCATGATAGAGTACAACCATATTAATTGTTCGCTTGTCATCTTTTCACTAGGACTGTTTTCTATCAGTTGTTTTATAGCCGTGAATAACACTTGAAAACCTGTAACAAAAAGGATTGAATGTATCATTAATATTTTCCATATCAATGTACACTTTTTTATTGTAATTTTAAGAAAACAAGTTAGTGAAAATCATAAAGTACCAAAAGATGTTAATGTTATTTTTAGAAGCAGTAGGAATGTAGGATTAACTCTATAACATTTGAATGTATACTTCATATGTTAAAGTTCACCATAGCAATACCATTAATTAAATTAAGTTCTATTTCTCTGATTCAAGCTAATGTCACAAAAAGCTATGTATTGTCACATTAGAATCTTCTGATTTATGGTTTAAAGAATAAACAAACAGATGTTTCAATCTTAAGTCTAAAGCTGAATGCTTTCCTTAAAAAAAAAATAAGAATAAGCATAAGGTACATATGTCAAATACTAAATTGAAATTTAATTTACGACAATGACAAAATAATGCATACAAGTCCACCGCTGTAATATGATTTCAAACACCTTCCAATTCAAAAGAAAATGACATAAAGAACAAATGATCTCATGAACCAAATTTTGTAGCTTGCAGATACAACAAAATGAAAAGCATGGAAGCTAGAAATATAATTGAAGTGAATGTGACTAACCAAGTGTGGCCATGACAGCAGCAAACACAATTATGCCAACGGGCTGCACCCTCAGCTTTCCAATGGGATACTGGTATATATTTATGTTCTTCATTGCTAAATGAGTGAACCAAAGTATACCACCA
The DNA here is from genome assembly GCA_037974835.1 of Cicer judaicum. Classification (NCBI taxonomy): domain Eukaryota; kingdom Viridiplantae; phylum Streptophyta; class Magnoliopsida; order Fabales; family Fabaceae; genus Cicer; species Cicer judaicum. The sequence goes on along the minus strand of JBBPBS010000276.1, from coordinate 20,111,680 downwards.
GCCATGAGATCAAGCAGAGAATCCAAAGTTGAAGCTGCAATAGCTATTGACCCACTCCTTATCGTGGCATAAGTCTACACGTTAAAACAGCAAATTATTTTACTTAGTTCACAAAAGGACTATATAATCCAAGAAACAGATAGAATATTATTAGCAACAAACATATAATCCAACGGCGAAAGAGTTAAGTAATTGACTCTCACAATTAACAAGTTTGAAATGAATCTTTCATTCCTTCTTCTATTTGACCACGATTAGATAATAAAATTGATTTTGCTTCCAAATTTTTGTAAGTTTGTTTGGAAGTGATAAAGTACCTTGAAAAAAGTGATAAAGTAGCTTTTGTCCTATGTAAAAAAATTATTGGCGAAGAGGATCCAAATCCCAAAATAAATAAAAAAAAAATCAAAATCACCTTTTCTATGAAAAGCTCAACACACATGTGTATAATAACAACTGTTGGAAATGGAACGAGAACATGAACATGATGAACCTAGTTCTTGAAATTGAAGGCATGAAATGAATGAATTATATATATAAACATCATAATTCATAATATCATATATACCTTCAAAATCAACAAAACAACATTTGCATAATTTGAAATCTTCATTGCTCTTTCTTGTTGAGCTTGTTCCTCTTTATCATCCTCTTCAATGCAATCAGATTCCACCAAAGTATCCACTTCCTCAAACGACTTCAGAGTCGCAATTTGTCTTTCATAGTACTCTTTCTCCCCTGTATTTACTCACAAATTCAAATTTGCAACAGGTTCATTTGTAGAAATATATAGATATATATATATATAGATTTAGAGAGAGAGGGAGAGACCTTGGCTTAAGGCGGTGGCGTTGGAGAGATCAGCGTCGAAGGGAGACTCAGTGTCGAGGCTAGAACGGACCTTATCAGGAAGCATGGACAGGAAAGCGGATCTGATAGAGTTAACAGAGTTCCGGTGACTAATTCGGATTCTCCGACTGTCATATTCAGCGGAGTTGCGGTCATTTACGGATAAAAGAGGTGTCGTCGAATTGGAAACCGAATTCTCGTCCATATTTTAAATTGACAATTATCAACTAAGTCATCAATAACCATGCAATACTCTATTAAATAACGAAAACGAAACCCAGGAACCCACACATCCTTTCCTTTTCCTAACTTATAAATAAAATATAATATAGTAGTATTAGACATACGGTGCTGGCTATTATTTATTTTTAAGATGTTAAAGATTTTAAAATAAAATATTTATGGTAAAAATATAATTTTTCTAATTTTTTAAGAAATTAATATGATAAATTTCTATACTTAATATCTTAAAACTTATTTTTAACTGTAGATTAACATTTACTTTAAAATATATTAGCTGATACTTTTTTAAATTAGAATATTCTAGCATGACTTTGTCGTGTAAAAAAAATAAACAAATGACAAGACTTTATTGCTACGTGGACAGCAACCATTTTGCCAACCTGAAATGTATTAATGTATTCTTTTGGATATTTTTTTTTCTATGATATTTCATTCTTTTAATTTTCTTTAGGCGGCAATTTGGACATGCCGTACTATGTGAAATTTGTTTTCCCTTTTGGGAAATAGCATATTCAGATGTATTTATTGATTTATTTATTATCATTTTTAATAAATTAAAAATATAATAAAATTAAATTATATTCATAAAATGAAATACATTAATAGACTTTAAATAATTTACACTTTTTTATTATATTTAATATTATATATTCAGGTGTAATATATTTTTTTATTATAAAATAAAATACATTAAATAATTTATATTTTTTTAATATTTTTTTTTAGTTGTCTATTTATATTCTAATGCACTTACTCTAAACAATCTTATATTATTCTCCATATTTAAAGATCGTGGCACTCAACATTTTTATATTCGGTCAAATATCTTTTGTTAATTTTGAACGTTTAACTGTAGGTTTTTAGTATTATTTTCATAATCGCAAACTTGTTAGGAACGTCGAAATTGAAGTGACCAATTAGTCTCTTGGATTTATCATCTTGTAATTATAAAAGTATCGTTACTCCAATAAAAATCATCTACCTGATAACTATTGAACTTACTTATTTTTTGTTTCATAAAAGTTATATATTTTTCTATATATACCTAATAAGAAGCTAAAATTGTTGCATGTAATTTTTCTATTGTTTAAAATAGTGTTTTCAAACTTATAAAAAGTTGCTTGGACCAAGTGATTGAAAGGTTGTATCAGTCTTTCAACACTCAATTAATTGAATGAACAAAGTTAATTGTTATGTGACTCAATTACAACCTCCATAAAAAAATTAATCCATTTTAGTATGTATTCAACCATTTTACAATTTCTGGGTCTACCATATCAATTTCACTACATTAGTATTTATACGCATGTTCATTAATTAAATAACATATATTGACACACAAAAAATATATTAAATTTTGTAAAAAAAATAATTGGAAATTATACTAATTAATAAGTAAGAATAAAATTATATTATATAATTAAAATTTCCACAAAAGCAGAATAAAATAGAATTGGCACGCTGACAAATCGAGGAACTAGATAAATTTTGAAAGATTGTATTTAATATACAAATTGAATATTTTATTATTGTAACTTTTGTATATTAAGTTGACAAAAAGAATGTGTGATGTAGTGTTCAAGTTTCTGACAAGTCCGGTACATATATTTTAACGTATAGTTCTCATAGACTACAAAATCGATTGTTCAAGCTAAATGAAATTGAACAAAAAAATAGCTAAGCAACAAAAGTGTATGGAAAAATATAGATTTTAAAGTTTAACACACAAATACAATTTATTACCGTTGATTGGTTTTGACTGATGTATATTAACGAAATAGATACATAAAAGATAAACTTAATAATTTTATTATAGTATAATATATGAGATTTACTTTCTTTAAAGTGTATAATCATTAAAAAGAATATATCAAAATAGATACTATAATTATTTATAATTAATTAAATATAAATTTTTAATATTAATAATTAATTTATTAATTAACTATTAATAATATATATTTTATTATATAAAGTGAGTTATTCACTTATTTAGATCAGCTATGAATTTATTAAAAGTGTTGTCTATTTATTTTTTTCAATAAATAACTATCCAGAAAATCAAAGTCAACTTTAAATTGACCCACCACGTTCAAGATACACCTCCCATTCAACATAACTAAAACTAAGGCGTTGATATATGAGATCTGATACACTTGCTTTTCTATCAAAACTAAGACGTTCATTAATTAATCTCAAGCTCGTTGGTTATGGTTCTTTATTTAATGCTTATTGGTTGGGGTTATAATATGTGGTTGTAATGTTCTTCTTTTTTAGTGCAATTGAATGTTTGTTTGGTGAATTTATTATTTTTTTTTTGACAAAATTGCTTCTAATATAATCTGTGCCTCAATTATTTGATTTGTTTTTTATACAGTAATCATTTGATTATTATTAGCATCTATTATCACCCCCAATAAACTTCAACTTTAATCTTTAAAAATAAGTTTTTTTTATTAAAAAAATATTTACAATTAATATTTAACGCGTTTCAAATAAAATTATTTATCATATAAAAAATTTATGAGAAGTCAAATTTTTTTTTTTAAAGAGTAAATTAGATTTTATGATTTTTAAAAAATATTAAAATTGTTATTTATTAATAAAATAAAGAAAATAAAATCATTTTATCAAATTATATTTGTTTTCTAGTAGTGTACTTTCCTATTATAAATGTAAAGTGAAGTATAATGTTTTCAAACAATGCACAGGATGTTAATTGTGACACCTTAAATTCCAAAATAATATATATATAATAATTTATATCATATTCCTATAAAATTTGATTCAAATTAAATAATTAAAATACAAATTAAAATCGTTATTCTCGGTATCACCTATCAGAGCGGAGTTTCTCCCAAACTTGAACTTCAAGACTCATTAACCTGTAATAACTACGATTTCGCAAACGCAGGGCCCAGCCAGTCAAACACAAACAACGAAGGAGGTGAGTTTTGAAATCATGTTAATAGTATAATATGAGTAAGAAGAACACGCAAACAATCATAATGGAACCGTATCATAATCACTTTACGATATATCAAAATATTTAATTAAATAGTATCATACTATAACATCAAAGTCACCCAAGTAAAATAATCATCTCATTATAATATGCATCAAATCATCTAATTAATATTACATTTGAAACACATCAATCACAACAAAACAATCACAAGGAAATGCAATGCTATGCATGAGCTTAGACTCTACTTCACAATGTGGTACCATTCTAACTCTGAAGTACTTGGTTAGGAGGCCATGATACTATGCCACTACAAGAGTGGACGGACAATTCATGAATGGCCAAGTCTTCATAGATCCCCTCAACTCAACCCGAGACACATATACGCGATGGTCGGGGTACTCTTGTGTTGCACGGTAGCTCCCGGCCTTAGGGAATAACCCACTAATCCACTTAGGAATTCCCCACTAGGTGTACCCCCAAGGTCTATCAATCTTACTTTACAGTTCGACTGTAGCCCTCCACGATCAGGCTCATTCAGTTGTACTTCCCCATAATCACTAGGCTTGTCAGGCCCTACCTATATGATGACAAAATAATCTTCACTTCACAAATTCACAATATTTATTTTCTCCCCGTGTTAGCTTAGACTACTCTATTAAGAGCACCATATTTAAGAATCATCACTATCTCATCAAGTATAAGGTACTTCAATATTTTCATCACAATTTTATAATATCATTAATCATAAATAATTATGATTATCGTATAAACTCATCACAATTTTATAACATCACAATCATCAATCAAAAATCATCATTATCATCGCGTAAGCATATATCAAACCATGCATCCATATTTTATTATCACATCACATAATTTCATCTAAGCAAACATGTACGCATAATTTCATTCAACATCCAACATCACAATAATAACAAATATCAACTACCACATAAGTATCGAAAATTAAATTAATCAATACCTTATAAACATTTCTATTTCACATTTTAACCTCACAATTCTCATATTTCAAATTATTCAATTTATCTCTCAAAGGGATAATGCCGTACGTAGCAAGCCCCGGATGAATCGTTGGGAAATACGGTTTTCCCGTTCATCTCACAATATATTATACTCATGAATTCAAACGCTCTCTCACCCCTTACCTTAGCTGAAGATTTTTCTCAACGAAGTCGATTCGCTGATTTAATGTGTCACGTCTTCGCCAACCACCGTCTCTAACAGTCCACGAGTGAGAATAAATCAACGCAACAACCAATTACAAATTAGTTACTTACTCCGTTAGGTAATTAATTAATAATACATTGATACTTCATCTAATAATACATTAATGCATTGTAATATAATTCAAAATATATTTAATATCGTTAAACACATATATTACTATAATCAAATTTTATTTAACAAAGTATGATAGAAACAACTTAATATTATGTCTATATATAATATATATAGTTTTGATTTATAAATATATTTATATATATATATCACATAGACGCAAATAATAATTAATTATTACTTATTATTGACTATACTTAATTTTTATAACATAATCAAATAGATTAACCCATTTAGGTGAAAGAATTAATTTGCATCTAATGGTTTAGTTACTAACTTATTTGCTGGAATTTGTATAACAACAATTCTTATATAACATAATCCGTTTGTTGACAAAAACAAGGCAAGGCTTCTAAAATTCCAAAGTAAAGACTCAAATCATGGCTATACAAATTTATTTTGGATTTGTGATTTTCAATTTCTTAACTTTCATCTTTATATATATATATATATATATATATATATATGTATGTATGTATTATTTATCCTATTGTACTAACAAAATATGTATCATTATTAAAGCTAATTGAAGGAATTAGTGAAACATACCTTATATGATTTGGTATTGAAATTGGAATTGAGATTTGAAATTAGAATGTGATTGGAGTTGAAATTGGAAATCGGAATTGCAATTGGAACTTGAAATTGGAATTAGAATTGTGATTTGGGATTGAATTTGCAAAATCCCAATTTAATGAAATTGATTTACAGCCAGAAGTATGAAGGAATTGGAATTTAGATTTAGAGTTGAAATCCTAATTTGAAATAGGAATGCGGCCGTTGGAAGGATGTTGCAGCTGAAATTGGGATTGTTACTATGACTTCCGTAACCTCCTAACCCATATATATATATACTAGTATGCTAACCTAGGTCTTCTCCTTATTGTTACTATTATTATTATTATTATTATTATTATTATTATTATTATTATTATTATTATTATTATTATTAACTTCTGGTATTATTTTATTTATATCTATATACATATATCTATTTATTTTATTTTAATTATTTTTTTGTAATTTAAATATAGTTAATATTAATAATTTAAATCGATTACTAAAGCAAACACACAGACACACCGAAAGAAGTTAGAGCACATATTAACACTCATATATATAAAAAAATAGTATCATATCATTATACTATTTAAAATAAGATAATAAAAAATTGTAGTGTTACATTAATTAAAAAGATAAATTAAAAGAATAATAATATTCAAAATAATATTCGTTTTAATTATATGTATAAGACAAATCCCAATAAGTGATTTTGAAGTCAAGAATATAAGTATATAAATGCCAATAAGTGATTTTGGAGTCAAGAATATAAGAATATAAGTATATAAGACAAATGCCAATAAGTGATTCTACATTCAAATATTTTTAAATCAAAACTTTAGTTTTTTATTCATAAATTTTTTTACTTTAATTTATTAACAAGTATATCGCAGGAGCATTCATTAACAATGTCTTATGTACAATTTATTTCAATGACAACACAAATGTAAATGTCTCCATCGTGTGACTATTTTTCCCCGCCTTATATTCTTTTTTACAATTAAAAGAAAGAATTTTAATCAAGCTGTCTCACTCTTTTTAATTAATTTTTTTAGTAATGCATGACAAATGTCAAACCACAGCTGTTGAATTATTTAATATAATAATAAAAATTTAGAATAAATTAAAAAAAAAAAGTAAATGATACTAAAAAGAAGAAGAGTGTCCAATACTAATAAGAAAGCTAATATACTAATTCCCTCACAAAAGATACGACCAATGGAATTGTCTATTTTTATTAAAACGTATTAAATACATTTTTTTATATTTCTTTTTTTTGCTTCTTATATATTTAAACAAGTTAAATTTATAATTGATTTTCAGCCAAATAAAATGACCGATGATATATATAAACTTTTTATTTTTCAAACACTTCAATTTTCTTTATCTTTATTTTTTTTTTATCATATCACTGCTAATATATCATATTTATTATATCATTCTCTCTATTATTTTTTTCTCTCAAAGTGTTAATTGAGTATATATAAGTGTCTATAAAATATTTTCTAAATAAAATAGAGTTGATAAAAGTAATATTTTATTAATAGAAAAAGAAAATACTATTGCAAAGATGGAGAAATAAATAGATTAAATTCAGCCAAGACCTATCTCATATAATCGAACCATAAATTTATTTACTTATCATAAAAATAAAAAGATTGAAAAAATTCACTTATCATATCTACATAATCAAAGGAAAATAACTAAATGTAAAAATAGTCGGTCATATTAGCATATAGGAAATAAAAAAGCTTTAAAGTATTGCATAAGACATAGAGATTTAATGTGCAAGATGAAATTCGTGAAATTGCATAAATTTATTTTTTTCATCTAATTTGATAAGAAATGATAGTTATTCTTATTCATAATAAGAAAGTGATACAATAATACTAATTAAATAGTACAAATAAAAAAGGCAAGTAATAATTTAAAAATTGATAAGATTGTTTATATAGGAGAAATTTAAAATAAAATAAGAAAGACTGTTTATTGTAGAACATAGAGCTTACTATTTCGAGAATAAAAGTAGAAGTTATGTAACACATGTTTTACACACAAATGATTAAATGTAATTGGTGTTCTCATTTACTCAAATGTTATCTCACGAATGCATCAACGCGGCACCGTTTCAAGAGTTCCACCTTTTTTAAGTATTTTTCATTTATTAGTACTTTTTATCGTAATTGATTTGAACAAAAATTTGTTTCTAAAATTTCCGACGATTAATGCTCATTTCTTATCGTATTGTATTGGGGGTTGAAATATATTAGACTGAGTGAAGCTTTGCAAGATTTGAATTTATTATATTAAAAGATTTAAGTTTAGTTTGTGATATGTCATAAACTCATGGAAGTTTAAAATATTTTATTAATTTATTTAAAAATTTATTTTATTTTAATATATTTAAATAAATAATTAAATATATCTTTAAATAAATTATTGATTTAATGTATCAATAAAATTATATTATATTTTAATATTTAATATTATATTTTAAAAAATTTGACTTTATATGATATTTTAAATCAATTCTATTTCATTATAATCTTACTCAAATATGTCAAAAACTATAAACGATCAGTATATTTAAATTACTAAAAATTTAATATTTAAAAACAATAAAAATTTAATATAACAATTATAGTACTAATAAAAAATATTAACAACTTATAAAATTATTTAACATCGTCTATGAAATTAGTATTCACCATTTAGAGTTAATCTAAGAGTAGAATTACAAAAGTACCTGCTTTAGATATTTAAAAATAAATAAATTTTTATTTAAGAAAAATATTTTATATATTTTATAAATAATTTTTTTAATAATTTTAATAGAATATTGTTATAAACTTAAAAAACTTTATATTTACATTCGTTTTAAATACACCAGAGTTGACATCTTATGTAGACATTGTCTTGACTTAGCATATAGGACTTTTCAATTTAAAATTTTGCAGCGGATCAATTACAGAACAATCTATAACCTTGAGAAATGTATCCTAAACTTACTAGGACATATATATATATATATATATATATATATATATTAGGGATGACAACACAATCTGTATACGCGGTTACTCATTCAAATCCACTTTATTTAGGCGGAAAAATCCGCTTTGGTCGAGTGTAGAGGTGTTCATTTTTTTTTAAATTAAAATTTAGAGGTAGAGACGAGTTTGATGGTGGTGATATCCACCCTACATTTGTAATTTTTAAATTTTTTTATATATATATATTGAATATAGTTAATATTTTTTTAAATATTAAAAATTAATCTTATCTCTAAAGAAAATATTTTTAATTTTATTATATTAATTATAATAAATATAATTTTTAAATTTATAATTATATATATATATATATATATATATATATATATATATATATATATATATATATGAATATGTGCAGATGTATAGATGAAAAAATCTGAACTCTATTATAGACGAAAATGGAAGTCTAATTTTCACAATTCCTGTAAAACGAGAGCATAAGCGGAGTGGAGCAGGAAACATGAGCTCTATTGCCATGCCTAATGTGTGTAGAAATCCAAACTCCAATTCGTTTATGTATGAAAGTCACGCAACGCATACGACCCTTTTGTAAAAATTTGTTTCCATGTTTTTGTTCCCTACTAAATACCTCTAAAGAATTATATATTGGACAAATTAACTTAACATAGATTTGGCATCATCAACAAACTTCTCCTCGTCCTTCTTTTTCTTCCAAACATATTTTTATAATTTTCTTTTATTAGAGACAACTAGTTTAATGTTATTTTTTAGTTTAAAATCAATTTTCAAGTTCTTTTTTTCACCTCTAATTCAAATAATTGAATTTTATATATATTTTATTTTTCTTTTTTAATTTATAATTTCGATGTCTGAATGTGACATTGATATATATATTTAAATTTTTTTCATTTGTTTGTAATTTCATTATCTAAATTCAACGTTGATTTGTTTATGGTTATAATTTTCCTTTTATTCAGTGTTCATTTAGTTCAGATTGATAGATCAACTTTGATCAAATATAGAGTATATTTTATCATTATGTGTTAATAATTTAGCGTAAATGTACTCGTAAATTTAATTTAATTTTCTATTGATGTAATTTCTCATCAATTAAAATGAATATCCCTTTTTAATAAAAAAAAATTATTTCAACTATATATTTATATTAATCACTTTTAACTATTTTTTCTACCGAACTTTCAATTAAATACGGAACTATTTGTATATTATTTACCTCCACAAAGTAACAACTTTGCACAATCCACCTACGTGACCCATGCAAGTGTTTGTATATTTTGCTAGTTATCTAAAAAAGTGGAACTAGAAACCTCACGAGAAACTGATAGTGGCAGAATAAGAGACACACAAAAATCCAGAATAATGTTAAAAAGTCTGAAAAGGATCTAAAAGACTAACACTGTCCTTGGACAAGTAGGGGTGGCAAACTCATCCTTTTATCCACTATCCCCTCAATTCATCTCCACATAAATGAATTGAATCCAATCTATTTATTTTAAATTATGAATGGATCCAATTAATCTATTTTTCTAATTTAATTGATCACATACTTATTTTAATGATATCTAATGAATTATATTTCCTTTATTTAAAAAATAATTTTTTATTAGTTTAAAATATAAAATCAAAAATTTATTTTCCACAATTTTTTAGAAACTGATTTTCTTATTTTTTTTAAATTCGTAGTACAGAACTCTGCCGTCGAACACCTCAACCACCTTTTTTATTAAATTAATAATTATTTATTTTTAAAATATTATTAAAAAACTTTTTTTAATTCTGCAAAACAACAATGTTTTAAATAGTTAAAAAAGTATTTTCTTTTTAAAAACAAAAAACAGTTTTTAAAATTATTTTTAATAATTAATTATTATAAAAATAATATTAAAAAAAGTTTTTCTAAATATTTTCATTTTATTTTAGTAAAAACATTTTTCTTAAATAGTAATTAAAAACATTTTTAGAAATAGTAAAGCTATTAATATTACTTTAAATTTATAATTTATTAAAATATGATAATGAATAGATGAAATGATTTTCATTTTTAATTAATGAATAGATTAAATTAATTTTTTTTTTAAATTTCTTAGTAAATTATAAATAAATGAATGAATTATTTTAATCCATCTACCTAATGTAAATCTATCCATTTTGCCATCCTCATGAATCAAAAAGTCATCCAGTTGATTGGCTTCTTTGAAGATATGTCTTCAACTAACCTTCCATAAAGATTTACCATGAAAGGTCCATTGCTCAGAAACTTAATAATTTGAACCAAAAGAAACTTAGCTTGGCCCATTTAACTGTTCAAAGCCCCTACATGCTATTTAACGTTATTCCTAAGATATGAGCTTTATGCTCCAAAAGGGCTTTCTTCAAAAGTAATATTCCATTTTTTTATCTAAAAAACTCACATAATCTAACTTACTAACATTTCTTCACCTATATATAAAAAAATATCATGTAAAGGACATCATATATTTCCAATCTTAAGATTGAACATAATATAAATCCAACGGATGTTATATTTACACACATTATTAGACTGATAAACAGGTCAAAATAAAGTCAACAAAAATTCTACTAGTTTTGAAAGTCTACTAAATGCAATAGACTAACAATGAATATGTTTCCTCTCCAAATCATGCCTCTCATTATAGCTTTACATAATAAAGTTAAAGGATGCAACATTAAATTCAACAATCATATGAATGTAACAATTATTATTCCTCAGTTTTGGGCCTTTTTATTTCATTAGAAGTGAATGGAGAGACACTACCACTCAGTTGAGGGCTATCTTCTCTAAAATTGGAATTCAGCATAGCAAGTTCTCTTAGTTGTTGTCTCTTGTAAAGGTCCTGTGACTCATCCTGCACAAATAATAAAGAGAGCAAAAACTTTAGTTCGAAAAACATTTACTTGTCACAGTTATGCAAGAGTAATATTGAAAATAGCAGTTTGTACAAATTCTGCTAAGCTATATCACATAACAATAACGATTTGTTCGAATTCCACTGTACTATAATGTTATAGCGCTTATTTGATAACACTAAAAGAGAGCCTGTTAAAATAAGTTTAAAACAACTGAAGATATCATAAGTTGTTCTATGATGATGAAGTGCTTAAGAGTTAGGATGAGATGTATATACCACAGGCTTAAGTAGCTCTTCTATGATTTCCTGTGCATGCCTCAACTTTGCATCAACAATATTGGCAGGTAGTTCAGCTTCAATTAAGATGTGAAGTGCATCATTCAGGTGTTCATATCCTGGCCTTCCCCTTAGCAACTCTTCCTTTGGAATCAAAAAGGTATATCAATGTCTAAAATAGTTATGAACAACATATATATTGTATAAGCAACAAAAACTCCAATAAATTGAAGAGCTTATTGAAACAATTTATAACATGTAAGTTGTTTTCAGTTTATTTTTAGAAATTTTCCACAATAGTTTAGAAAAAAAGCTTATAGCTTAGGTAAAACAATTATGAATATGTTTTTATCTTTTGTTATAGAAATAACATATGCACATTTTATATATGATAAGTGTAACATCTCATAGTTCTCTTAGGATTGCCAACCGCCCCCACAAACTAACACAAATTGTTTCTGTATACTTTCTGCCAAACTTCTAAGACGGTCACTCGTATAAATAGTGTTCAAAGTCAAGCAAGCTTAATTGTGACATTCTTATGTTATGTGTCACCGAAAAGATGCATCTTGTTAGTATAGATAGTATCAATCAATACTTATATGTCTTTCAATCGTATAATTCCATACCTACACAACCTCAAAATCCCTCTCATTCCGATGTGAATTCAGTTCATTCTTCGCCCTCATCAGTCTTAGACATCACAATAAGTGTTTACACTATAAATACTTAATTGAGTGTATGAAGTTTCAAGATAATGTGATAAGATATAGGACTATACCTTATCTAAATCTTTAATTGAACCTTTCCCTCTAATATACACGCGGCAACCTGTGGTAGCCTCTACACGCTTCAATGAATTACCTCTAGGACCAAGAAGCCTCCCAACAAAATTAAACTGAAAATTAAAACCAGCTTTAGTCTCAGTAAATAGAGTAATTAACTCAAAGATTATCAGAACATGACAAAATAAAATGTTTTACAATATACAATAGATCTTACATTTGGATAACCATCCTTAGGAATATCCAAGCGCAATATCTTCTTCACAATGTGAGAACTTGGAACAACTGATGGTGCTGTTTGCCAATCCATGTTTAGTCCCTTCACTTCAGCTAACATCTTTGTATCATGTGTTTAACCAATCAGTAATATATACTTGTGCTTATGGTTCTAAATTGCAGTTTCGGCCGCGTCTGCGGTTACACTGCAAATCATAATATTGCAGCAAAATGCAGGCAAATGTAGCTAATACAGCCACAAATATAGTTTTGGCTGCGGCTGCAGTTGCACTGCAAACCATGATATTGCAGCAAAATGCAGACAAATGTGGTTGAAACGGCCGCAATTATAGTTATACTAGGATTCTACTAACCGAATTTGGATTCCCTGCATTCAAGGGAATCCATATTCGGGGATATCAGTGGTCATCCGGTTATTAATCAATCTAAAAAATACAAACTTTTTATAATTCAAAATACCAAACTTAAATCTAGACTATTCAATCTTGACCAGACAATCACCGATGTTCCGAATGCGGAATGATCGACCGTAGGGGAGCCGGAGCCATTTTTACATTGATTATCAGAACAAAAAAACTGAGGTACATGTACTTACTTCTTGTGACAGGCTGTTCCAGCCAGTGAAGTTTGGTTTCAAGTCTGAAGAAGTCATTTGACTTTGGTTTATGAGTTGCATTCTATCAAATTCATTAAACCCTTGGTTCTGTAACAATCCATTCTTTCCAGAAACCCTCAAAATCTCTGATAATAATTAGGTAAATATTGAATGTAAGAACTTGTATAAAAAAAGAAATTGACTAGAGACACCTAAAGAGTTGTAAAAGAGGTTCGATCTCTGCTACTAACAAATTAACTGCTAACATTTTTGTTTATAAGAAAAAATACATTACATATGGAATAAACACACCTTGATTTAAGAGTCTGCTACATAAGGGCAAGACTTGCATGAAAGGTCCAAGTTTTTGATGTTCTGCTAGAAGCTCCATTAAGTACTGACTAAAACAACAAAAATAAATAATAACATATGCCAAAGAAATTAATCAAAGTGAATAGTTATTTATATGTTATTGAAAATTGAAAATTGAAACTTTCACAACAAATGTTAGAAAAATGATTCCCTCGTACCTTTCAGCATCAATAAGATTGCTTCTCATGTTAATTATATTTGGTGAATTGGTCCTTTGAGAAGCAGGTGAAGAAATTTGATTATACATGTTAGAAAAATGAATTCAACAAAGGATATGTGTTTGTTTATCTCAAAAGGAATAGAGAGAAAGAAAGAAAAAAAATTGAATAATTAAAAAGAAAGAGTTGTTTGAGATTTGATGTGGTTGAAGAATCCTATAAGCAATATTAGACAAGAGAGTAAAAGGGTAAGATAGAAAACTACAAATAAAATGGAGGGCCACTTGTGTAGTAGTTTCAGTAGTAAAAGCATGCCTTAAAGGGTGTCTCTTTGTACTTCTCTGCTTGTGTTTTAATTGTTTTTTTGTTGTCTTCTGTTATGTTTATATATATTTTACCTTAACAAACACAACAATGTGTCACTAAGGAAACATAATCATAATGAAAATATAGACATTCAAATCAAAAGATAGAGGAAAAATAAAAGCTATTCAGATTCTTGGAAATAGGACTATATTCAGGATTTTTAAGCTAAAAGGGTAATTAATTAAATATATGATAAATTAAAAAGGGAGATTGATTTGCTTCAATGAATTAGAATGAAGAAGTAATGAAACAGGCTACCCCCAATCACCAATGTGGGTCATTGGTTCTCTGTCACCAGATCATGAACTTGTAGATTTCAAACCAATCACTCGCATGCTTCACGCTTTTAATATATATATATATATACTATAGTTCTATATTTAATTTTTTTTTTCTTTCTATTTAGTTTTAAAATAAGAGATTAATCATTCAAAATATAGATACTTATTTAAAAAACTGACCTCTTAGGATAGATGTTCTTATATGCACCAGTCAACTATCAAACTCACGAGCATATTTATATTTACTAAAAAAACAATATTTATATTAAATTTATAAAAATTATGTCGATAAAAAATAATACAATTCAATGTCGATAAAATGAATATTGCGAATAAATTTACAATTTTGAGGTTAATAACATAAAACGGTTACCAATATTATAAAACTTAAATATATGATAAAATTAAAGTGGATGAGATATTCGTATTTATGAAATTACAACGTTGTGGACCTTAAAATAATTAATTACATTTATATTTGATCGAACTTGATTTGTCGATCTGAATCAAATAAACGCTACAATACCATAAAAAATTAAAACGTCACATTAAAATGACGAACTAAACAACGTTGCACTTAGTCGACCAATGTATAAACAAAACAAGAAAATGCATAAACAAAACAAGAAAAATTAGATATATAGGAAACAACTTGATTAAATTAATTAGATATATGCTGCACTTTTTTGGTATATACTATTACATAGTATTATACAGTATATAGATAGTAGATTACTATATTATACAATAATAATTTATTAATATTATATTGTAGGTAAAAATGTATCTATAATCTTTTAAATTTAACTCAATTTTTATTTAAGTCCTTTTAAGTTTATATATTTTTTTAATTTGGTCTTTTAAATTACATTTTTTTTACACAATTAATCATTTATCTTAATTTCGATAACAATTAGTATAACTAAAGACTTATAATCATTTGAAACTTTATTAAATATTGCAACAATGTTACTCATATTAATATTTTTTTAAATATTAATCAAATCTTATAAATGATATAAATTTCTTGATTTTTTCTAAAACACACTTATAGTCTTAAAATTAAGATAATAAAAATTTATTTACATAATCAATATATTTAATTTCCTTCACATGCAAAGTAGTTTGGACAATTATGATATTTCGATTAGATTTTAATTTTTCATAACATTAATTCAAAAAAAAAAATTAAACTTAAAGTATTACACTCATAATTTAATAACTTTTAAAAATTAATAATACAAAATGTAACTTAAAATAGCAAATAAATAAAAAACTTAAAGGACTTACATATAAATTGAGTTAACTAAAGCATTAAATATGTATTTTTAGATATATTATACATATACATGCAATGTATACCAAACAAATATATATATATATATATATACCTTCTTCTAGAAGTTTTTCTAATTATTCATACCATGATGTGTATGGAAAAATATATTTTAACTTCAAATCAATTACCAATCAAACAACTTCGACTTCATTCCATATATTATGTGCTTAGCATATCAAATCTCATAAAGAAGGGAAAAATATAAAGCTTTTATTAAATACTAGTATATTAATATATTAATACTGCTATTAATTTTGACAGCTTAATGGCTGCTATTATTGATTTCTATAATCAATTGGTTTGCATTTGTTGCAAATCTGGTTCGTATTAGTTTTATACCATTTGTATATATATATAAACCACCTATCACCCATATCCTGTCTTACTCGACCTCACCTACCCAAACAATTCTATTTTATTGAAAACTTGTTACCCTAAATACTATACAAACCTTTTTACCTAAAAGTATCTTTTTCTGTTACAATTAAAGAATTCTATTATATGTTACATAAACAATTTTTATTTTTAATAAAATTTAAGATGAGTAGTCGATGCTCCAATTCAATGTTAAATTGAATGTCTTTTTTTTATTAGATTAAATAATTGAAGTCGTACATAAGTGATTTTATTAGACATATTAATATAAATATGTATATGTTAACTCTAGAAGGAACTTTTGTTTGAGTTACTTTATTTAATAACTCATTGTAGACATTGAATTTTATTAATTCAACCGTCAATTTATTAATTATTAAGTAGATTAAATATGTAAATTTGTAAAAAAAATTAATAGTATTTGATACTTTATCAAATAAATTTAATTCAACGTATGATATACTTTTTTTTCTAATAGACAAATGTTAGTAATTATTAATGGTTATTTTAGTTCCTATGATCGAACTTGGGTCCTCCTTCTTAAACTTCATATGATATACTTTTTAAAATACAAGTTAGATAATGATGAAAAGATCCTATAGTTACACATATATTATTTATATGGTCGCTAAGATATACTAAATATTGAATGGTTGCATTGATGAAATTTAATGTCTACAAAAAGTTATTAAGTGGACTAACTCAAGCAAGATTTACTCCTTAAGTCAACCAATCTCTACCATATTAATATTTTGAAATATCGGGTGAGAAACCATATAGTTATTAAAAAAAGTCCGCTAAAAAAATCATGTAATTAATTAAAGATTAAAGGAGTTTTACATTATCATCAAATAATGAGAACTCTGTTAGATTTTGTTGGTAACAATTACTGCAAGATTTTAACAATGAAGTTGATGAAATTGTACGTAGAGAATTCTAAAACGTGTTGTTACACTAGCTTTTATATTTGATTCACCTATCAATCGAATGCAAATGAGATAAACAATAAATCTTCTTCAGGATACTTTGAAAAACTTTGATATGATTTGCATTAACACGCTTTCTTACTTTTTCACTCATGCATTAGTGAATGATAGGATGATTTAGAATATAAAAAATCAATGAGAAAATTATGGATAATCATGACAGAATTCATCTATCCTTTTTGTCGCTAGAATGACAAAATTTATAGAAAATCAAATGTCACTTGAGAGAGATGCAACTTTTGGTTTCTGCCTAAACGTTAAAATGTTAACTGAAATATTGGGTTTGTATCCCAGAGATCACGCGCAACCACTAGTCCAACCACATAATCATGTCAATAAAAAATGTTTACACATACATATGCATAATATTTTAAAAATATCTCACAATTCCCCACTATTTTTAAAATATACTAAATCTCAAATTCTAATAATGGTATCTTACAATTTGAAGCACTACTTGTAAGCTACGAGTTTCATTCATCCCATATAGACATTGGTAGATAAGCTTTGAATCAACAGTTCATTAGAACAAATGTGCATAACTTACATATGAGTCGAAATAATTATAAAGATGACACATTTGATAAGGTCTTGTGTGAGTTGTGTCGTGTACTATTTTGATGAGAATCTAAGAGTCAAATCGTTTAACTCTTTGAAGCGGTCTCACTTCATTCTCACATAGGTAGACTATATCCGAAATACACCTATAATATGTATTTTAGCAAGTTCATGTTATATGTCTATTTAGATTAAAACTCGACCTTCCAATTTTATACTTATGGTCCAAGTACTTTTATCATTTTGAATATATCTATATCAAGTAACTTCAATCACTCTAATAGTATACTTTCATCATTGAACTCAAGATTTGATTTTAATCAAGTGTGAGTTAATTTTCCACCATTGATGATTAATTAGGTATGGGCTTGAGTTTCATCCTCAATGATGTCTTCAACATCATGTCCTTTGTCAAAATTTTCGTCAAAGGATCTGCAAGGTTCTTTTTAGATCTTACAAACATTATGGATATCACTCTATTTAAAATTAAATCATTTATATAGTTATTATGTCTTAAACCAATATGTCTAGATTTTCTATTAACTTGGCTATATGTTTTGGATAATGTGGATTGACTATCACAATGTATGGATATTGGTTCCATTGGCTTTGGCCAAATTGGTATCTCATACAATAAATTTCTTAGCCATCCAACCTCTTTACTATCTACAGCTAGAACAATAAATTATGTAGCCATGGTGGAGTCGGCAATTCAAGTTTGTTTCTTTGAATCCAAAGAAATTGCACATCCACCAAGTATGAAAATCCATCAACTTGTGAAAGCATGATCCTCAACATAAGTTACTCAACTGACATTTGTATATCCTTCCAAAATTGAAGAATATTCATTATAGATTACAATATAATTAATTGTTCCTTTCGAATATTTTAGTATTCTATTAAAAACATGTTATTGTTATTTACTTGGATTGCTTGTATATCGACTTAATCTACCAACAACGTATGCTATATCAAGTCAGATACATGTCATGACATACATCAAACATTTGATTACCTTTGAATCATCTAGTTGTGCCACAAAACATCCTTTATGTGGTTGTGAACTAACATTTTGATCAAATGGGGTAGAAATATATTTGCAATCAAAATGATCAAATTTCTTTAGTACTTTCTCAATATACTGATATTGGGATAAACCAATATTTACGCCATCGTTTTTTATGTTAATTCCTAAAATCGCATTTGCTCCACCTAAATCTTTCATATAATTTTTTTTTGGATAAAAAAGCATTAGTCTTTTCTACCTCATCTAAATTAGTGCTTAATATTCACATACCATCCACATATAAAAAAATCATAACACCATTTTCATTGTGAAATTTACTATAAATATACTTGTTAGATTCATTTGGTGTCATTGTTTGAGTGCTTGTTTTAATCCATATAAAGACGTTGTCAACTTACACACTTTTTGTTCTTGTCCTTTGATGAAAAATCATTCAGGTTGTTTTATATACACCTCTTCATCTAACACTTCATTTAAGAAAGTAGTTTTAACATTCATTTGATGGATTATAAACTTATGGATTGAAGCCCATGCCAAAAGCACTCTTATGGATGCAATTCTCGCAACGAGTGCATAAGTATCAAAGTAGTCAATACCTTTTTTTTTTAAATCATTTTGCAGCAAGTCTAGCCTTAAATTTATCAATGGTACCATCAACTTTCATTTTATTCTTAGAGATCTATTTACAACCTATTGGTTTGGATCTAGTGGGAAGTCTATTAATTTCCAAGTTTTATTTCTCATAGTTGACTTCATATCCTCTTGGATGACTTCTTTCTAAAAAATAGAGTCTTGATACTTTATTGTCTCTTCATATGTGTCTGGACCACTCTCTAAATTATAGAACATTGATCAATTGTTGTTGATGGAATCGTTTGTACCTTCTACAAGGAATATAAAAAAGGTTCAGTCCAATAACCTTGTACATTAGTACGGACCATTTCCTTAGGATGTGGAATTGAGTTAAATCTATTTTCTTGAAAAATTACAACTCTTAACTCAATCATTGAGTTAATAGAATATGAGTCATTAGATTCAATAACCATGAATCTATATGTCTTGCTATTTTCAGCATAACTCATAAATACACTTTCAATCTCTCTTTCTCCCAATTTCTTTCTTTTTGGTCCATGAACCTTAATAGTTTCTCTACAACTCCAAACTTTTATATAGTTGAAATTATGTTTTTTTTTCTTCCAGGGTTCATATGGGATTATCTTGTTCCTTTTATTAGCAACTATGTTTAATAAAAAAGATATGCAATTAGCATGGTTTCACCCCCAATAACCTTTTGATAAACCTGAATAGGATAACATGACATTCACCATTACTTCTAATACTCTATTTCTTTCTTCAATTCCATTTTGTTGTGAGAAATATGATGTAGTTGTTTTGTGCACAATACCAACGGACTCAAAATAATTAGGATAATAAAATTCTCCTCCTCTATCACTTATAAAACACTTAATAAAAGTTTCATATTGAAGTTCTACTTGTACTTTAAATATTTTAAATTTGTCTAAAACTTCATCCTTAGAGTACAATAAATAAACATTACAAAACCAGGTGCAATTAATCGGTAAAAGTAACAAAATACTTTTTACCACCAGTTGTAGGTCAACTATGCAAATCACATACACCAGAGTGAATTAAATCTAATACCTTAGAACTTCTTTCAACTCTTTTAATAGGTTGTCTTATGATTTTAGTTAACATGTAAGTAGTACATAAATTTGAATTTTTATCAAAAGTCGGAATTGAATTTGATTTCATCATAACATTTAATTTTCTGAAGTTAACATGTCTTAGTCGTGTATGTCATAAATCACAAGACTCAATGATATAAGCAGAAATCATATTATTATTATTATTATTATTGTTACTAACAACATTACATTTGAATATATATTCTTACAAAGGTAACTCTTCGCTATAAACATACCCCTTTAAGAAAGAATAAATTTGTCTCCCTTAAGTACACATAAAACCAAACTTATTAAGTAAAGGTATCGAAATCAAGTTATTCCTAATTTCAAGAACATAAAATACATCTTTAAGAGTAAATGTCTTTCTAGAAGTGAATTCAATCTCTACTATTCATTTTTATTTTACTTGAAAAGTTGAGGCATTTCTCATGTACAAAACACTTCCATTTTCTTCATCAGTGGTCTTGAATAATTTTTTATTTATGCACACATGGCGGGTAGCACCAGAGTCTATCCACCAAGGTTCGACATCTTCAATCATGTTGAGTACAAAAATGAAAACAACAAGATTGTCTTTTGTTGCAATTTGAATTCTTCTATTTGTTCTTTCTTTTCAAGAACCTGCACTCATTTTTAAAATATCATGATTTTCTGCAATGATAAAAACTTCATTTTCTTTTCTTTCTTTCTTCATTATTACCATTGTATTTTTCATGAGACTTATTAAAATCTTGATTTCTTTTCTTAAAAGTTTTGCTTGAATTTGCTTCCTCCATTACATGGACCTTTTCATGAGAAAATTAATTTGTGTTCTCTTGTTTACGATATTCTTCTTTTGAAAGAAGGTGACTATCTAATTGCTCAAGAGATATGTCATCTTTATTATGCTTCATGGTTCTTTTGAAATCTTTACACAAAGGTGGAAGTTTATCTAGTATGGAGGATACAATAATGGTTTTATCCATTTGCATCTGATGTTGTTTGGAGTTACTAAGAATGTATTCAATCTTGTACATTTGTTCTATTATTGATTAAGTATAAACTATTTTATAATTATTGAATTGAGATACAAGAAACTTCTTACTTATAACGTCTTTTTTCATGTAACTTGACTCTAATTTCTTCCATTTGCATAATGATTACTTTGATATATATCAAACAAGGAGTCAGACATATTGTTGAGAATATGACTCATGCATATATAGTCATTATTGTCCCACTTTTGTCTCTCTCTTGTTTTTGCTAATGTTTCCACTTCATTCTCTAGTGGTCATGTGGTGTTCAGAACATAGGCTACATTCAAAGTTGTAAGAAAGAATTTCATCTTTTTCTGTTAAAGAATAAAATTTCCTCCATCAAATTTCTTCAATTTCACAAAATCAGAAGTAATTTCTTTGCATGATGCAGCCATTGATTGAACATAAAATTGAATCTAAAGATTGTTGTATTTTGTTGGTGACAATTGTTGCAAGACTTTAATAATAAATATGTTGATGAAGATTGTATGTAGATAACTCCAAAGTGTGTTGTTATACTAGTCTTTAGGTTCGATTTGTTCCCATCAATTGGATGCAAATAGGATGAGCAACGACTCCCCTTCAAGCTACTTTGAAAAATCTTGATATGATTTGCACTAACATTCCAAGAGTATCTTTCAATAGTATATTACAAAAGAATGTTTCATATCCTTTACTCATGGATTAGAGAAGTATAGGCTCACTTAAAATATAGAAAATAAATAAGAAAATTGTAGATAATAATGGCAAAATTTGTCTATCGGCAACTTTTGGTCTTTGCCTAACGTTACAATATTAATTGAAATGTTGTGTCTGCCGATAGAAATGTCATCCCTTTTCGCACATGATTTATGTTCGTATCTCAGAGCTCGTGCGCAACCACTAGTTCAGTAATATAACCATGTCAATGAAAAACGTTCACACGTGTATAATATTTTGGAAATATCTCACAAATTCAATATGTCATATCATATTGTACAATTTTAAATCAAAACTAGTATTTAACTATTTGTTGTCGTGGCAAATTATTTATATAAAAAAAATTAAAAGACACTCAATTCATAATATAATAAATGTATTGTAAAATATAATAACAATTACCAACAGAGGTTGGATTTAGCAGAAAGGGATAGACTCCCACATGGTAAACTCAAATTCGAGTTTATGTTGGAAGAAGTATGCACTTTGAATGTCTGACGCATCTCAAGTAGAATTAAATCCAAGGAAGGAAACCTATAAAAAAACATAAATAATAAGTTTTATCTTTATAATTTACTCTTCGAGGTAATCTTCTATACCACTACATTGTTCCTTTTTAATTGTCATGTTTAAGTCGTTTACAGTACCAAGGAAATTAATAAATTTTGTTACCTTTAAGAAGATTATTTTTCTTTTAATAGTTTATTATTATATTTTTCTCTCTATGCAAAAAAAATAAATAGGGATAGTATTGACAAACCAATAATTAATATTACTATTAATTTTGAAAATTAAAATAAAAAAGATATATTGAAAAGAATGAGACTTCAAAAATATCAGAGAAAATGTATACAATATCAATTAATTAAACATTGATTATGTTACAAATAAAAAAATTAGAAAAATATTTGGTATACCTCCCTTGAATGTATACAATTTAAGCGAGACAGAAATAAAAAAGATTGATAGATTGATGTGAATATGATAAATGTGATATAAAATATAAGTAAATAGAAGTATATAGGATCTAATTTGTCTCATGAAACTCGTCCTTACTCCATAAGTAATATTTTGAGTCTAACTTGATTAAAAAAAATATAGAAAACATTGATGTAAATGTGATAGATTAATGATGTAATATAAAATAAAAATGTATAAAATTCAGTTTATCTCACAAACTCGTCCTAACCCATAAACAATATTTTGAGTCTCACTCAATTCCAAAAAAATTAAAAACAAGCTAGAAAAAGATCGGATTCTGATTACCGTCCTATTTCAAATTACTTTATAGACAAATTAATTATTTTATGTTATTATTAATTCACTTTCTAAAAAAAAAATATCATATTGCTAACTTAGTAATTTAGATTTAGTAACACAATGTTTCGAGACGTTCCTCTTCAATAAATTTTGTAATTGGCATTATAAAATAATGACATAATTAAAGTCAAATAACCTAAATTAGACACATAATATGAAGTATTACATTAGTGTCAAATATCATATCGATAAATAAAAGTACCTAAGCATTTCATCCAACTTATATACAAAGAAGATTAAAATTCAACTACCTTACTCTCACCAGAATCAAAACAGAGGTTGTAGTTTCCAGAAAAATACAAACAGGAAAAGAGGGCCTCTTAATAATTGTGTAATATCAAGGAACATTTCATCCTTTAATTGTGTTTAACTACAATTGTTGTCACCTCATTTGACCTCAAGCTCTACATGACCGATCAAGAATGCATTGCACTACCAACCTACGGAATTCTTTGACTGCTGCAACTTCAAATTATAGGATCGTTCTATCTCCTCCTGCGGTATTCATTATCGACAATAATAAGGATGGATAGACACTCCTGAATCTTATTTATGTATTATTAAGAGTGAAGAGCAGCATCAACGTCAGTGTGCATGTATAAATTAGAAACGGAAAAGGAGTCATAATTGTTAACATTCTCACATGAAGTTCTTTCTAATCGATCAAAATTTACTATACTGACAATAAAAATAATTCATACCTTGCAGGCTTTTTGTAAGGGTTCTAAGAATGATGATCTGAAAAGCGTCACAGCATTTCCAAGTAAAGTTCCATTCCATTCTGCTACCAAACAACATATCAAAATCACATTTAACGACTACAAACTGCAATTGGCATTAGAAATTGCGTGGGAATAGCAATGAAAAGGTTTTGCAAAATGGATATCTAGGAGCCCTTCTATTCCATTTGTTTTTTGCTTTTATTCCCACTAAAAGATATAAGCATTAGAGAATGCATTCTATAAATTTTTAAATATGTATTTTTGAAAAATGATAGCATGCAATATTTGTAAAAATTTGGAAAATGCCAAATAACTATTTTCAGTGTTCCCAAAATGAAATCTCCTTAGTCAACCTTTCTATTCTCTCTGTCCCAAGTGTTATTGCAGTAGCCTACCATCCATGGCAAGATCAAATGAAAATTGAAAATATTTTTCAAAATCAAACAGGACTGTCCTAATACAATTAACATACCACCATTAACATCTGCTCTCAAGCCTTCATTATTAAGCTCTTCTAAAAGCTGCAGTATTACAAATCACAATATTAGGATTCACAAAAACATTTAATGCCTAGAAGTTATTATCGAAAACAATATCCTAATAGAAGATATTGGGATACAATCAGGCCAAATGGGAATTTATACCAGCTTTAGGTTTCTTTTCCAATACGAGAATATATAGGAGAAGGGGGCAAGTGTCTTTATGCAAGTGCCTCCTTCTCCAAGTAATAAATGTAAAACATCCCTATTGAAAACTATGTAAATTTTTTAGCCTGAAGGAAGTTTCCCTCCTCCCTCACCCATTGTAAATAAAAAATTATTGTTGCATAATAAATTTACCTGGAAAAGGGTGGGTACTGTAGTAGGATCAAACTCGTCGCACTGATTTGGGTCAATAGGGACACAGACACGACCTAGAACAAAGAAGAATTACTACATAGTTATGCTGCTAGTCAAATTAGCTAATGAACCTTAAAAAAATCTAATGAGAAGATTGTGTCAATTTTAATTTTTTATTTGAAAAATCCTATGCAAAAGAAAATGGTACAAGATGGTAAAGTTTCACCATAAAATAACCCAACAGCTTGTGTCAATATAAAGTTGTACATAATCATATTTGATACTAACCTGTTTTTGGATGTACACAAAACGGTGCTTTCAGCAAATGATTCATATGTTTTGAAACCTGAAACATAATCAGTCTTGGTAAAACGCACAGATTTAGACTACAAAACTTAAAATTAGTCAAAGCCAAAAGTATTCCCTCCGTCTCATTTAAAATGTCTCATTTGTCCTTTTTTTCTATCTCATTATTTGTCATTATGCAACATTAATAACTTTTTCCACTAATATACCCTTATTTATTTTTCTCAACTCATAAAACTTCTCAACTAACTACAATTAATATGATTATTTGAGTAAATGAAACTCATTTTATTATTAAAATCAACAAAACTAACCGTTTTCTTAACAGTTGTGCACAACTCAAATCAAATTAAAATGAGACAAGGGAGTATTATTGGTCTTCCATATCCATATAGACATATTGCAGTGGAATTATGAATGTGCATAAATGAAAATAGTTTAATAACATGAAAGATAATATATAGGATATGAGAAAAATAGGGTCAGTTGATAGACAGACCTCCATATCTAGCCTGGGGTAAGTAAAGAAGAACACAATTTCTTCAACACATCTACGCAACCCTTGTGCCTAGAAAAAGGATTAGGACAACATTAGCAATAAATAGCAACTCGAATAATTCATGTTTCAGCAAATCTTGTTATGATTTGCTGCATTGGATTTCACAATATGCAACCATACTATTTAACATAAGCAGGTGCCTGTTTGTAGGTCCGAACAAGAAATATGAATATGGTGCAATATGATTGATAAAAAAGACTCAACACTAACCCTAGTAATTTGATTAGAAAAGAACAAAGAGGGTTTAACAAATAGAATTTCTAATACAACTATTATTACAGTCTCAAATGTTTGGGAATTCAGCAACAAAAAGTGACGTCACTGGTCACGGGAGATGATACTGCTCTGACACCATGTTTAAGGTATCGGCTTCGGGTTATAGAAAAAAGGAGAAGAATAATAAGAAATGTGAATTTGGTGTAATTTGATGGATAATAAATTTGATACTTACTTTTTTTGATGAAACTCGATACTTACTTTATACAAAAGACTACACACTAACCAATATTTATGGAAATCAAGAAACAAATCATAATAAATACTAAGTAATATGGAAATCAATCTTAAGAAATTATCTAAAACATTCTAAGATTAATTAGAAATTGATCCTACAAGATAAACTTAGAACCAACCTATATTGCTCGAGTTCTATGCTCATTCAATTGCTTTCAACTATTAGTACAAAGATTGCAGAGAGTAGATGCCATTGTTACCTTGATATTCGAAACTTACTCAAAAGTAATATTTTATACCTTATGTTTTCCGGATTGCAGCAACTGCTTGCACTGTTCCCATCGCACGACATTAATATCTTCTTTTGCACTAGAGGACCGCCTACTGTCTTGCCATTTTCCCCTAAGTTCAGAAGCAATAGCTGCAAAGGTAAAACATACATGCCATAAGATAATAGCAGCATAAAATGAAATAACAAGGACCAAACCGGGAGAACAGAAACGATAAAATGTACATTCGTCAGGAATCATGCTTAGGATCTTCTCATATCTCTCCTCAGTAGCTAGTAGGTTTTGACTTGTAAGCAGTATTTTCTCAAAATAGTCCTTGAGAACGTTGGTGTATGATGTCCTGGAAAAAGAAAACACTGCTTAGGATATGAAATAAGCATCGGAAAGCTTGTCATTCATCTGAAGACTTACGCCAAGAAAGGATGAAGAGCAGCACCCATCAAAGATACCTTCTTATGACTATTTTCATTGCCCTGGACAAAACATGAAATTAACAACTGCTAATACAAGTATGGAAAAACACAATAGCTGCTACTGATTATACTACCTTGTAAACTCGATAATAGTCAGCTATAGAAGCTCTTTGTTCATTAGTCAACCTGCAATAGTAAAGATAACATAATTATGACTAATTGACTATGTGTATAGCCAGAAGTCAAAAAAAAATATCCGACTGCGTATATAGCCATGTGGAGATGATTGAAAAATTATAACTTTTGACTGTCTAGTGTGTCTCACCTTCTTGCCTTCCCATCACAGACCCAACAGTGAACACCTCTCCGTCCACTATAGACCCAGAGTATGTGCTTAAAACCAAAGTCATCTGAAACAGTAGTTCAAAGGCAGAAATTAGAACAAAAGTGATACTGTTTGGAACCTTTCTTTGTGCAAGAAATAATTCCTAGAATAATGGTATAAAACAACAAGATTCAAAGTAATAAAGATAAAGCTTGAAAAAAAAAAGGATGATTTATTGTTCATGTAGTGAGCTTGAAAGGGAAGATACAAGAGATTAACAATGATGATATCCTTGCACTAAAGGCTACCTCAAAGGAGCACTCTCCTTTCTCACTAGAGCACTCTCTAGTTTACAACTTAATTCTTCAAAGTTGTCCCTCCCCTCTACCAATTGAAGGCTATCTATAGACTTTCGAAGAATAGCCAAAATAACAATTCTAAACAACCACCTAACAAACTCATCAACTTCCTAACTAACTTCTACTAACTAACTTACTCCAATTATCCTATATTCTATATCCAAACAGATAATGGGTGATATATGTGCTATGATATGCGGCGTACAATGAATTCAATAACCAGATAGACTCAATCTAATAAGTTAGTACAGATGATTTTACGGCGAACTGGATATTATTCTACATCCTTCCCAAGGTATTTTAACGATCTTAATTTTAGTTAAGCATCTGAGCCTGAAGATCAAAAGGAATGAAGGGAATAAAATTTTCAATCCTTGGCATAAATATTAAGCTGATGAAAGCTCTGAATTGAGATGAAAACAAATTTTCTACTCCAATATATATATTGGGCATTGTTGAAGTCATATTTCCCTGCAACAAAGAACAAACTGCTTCGGGACAGTAAATCTATAATGCCGAGGAATGACCAAATACAGTAAAGTAAAGACACCTTTCCCTGCTATGCTATGGATAGGGAAAGATCATACTTATGAGGTGAACTTATGTTACTTTAGTTAGAGACATAGAATATTTCCACTAGGTCACTGTGTACACTCCATTTTCTGCCATTGATATACAGAACTACTTCTATCTTGTTACTTTAAAATTTAAATCTTCTGTTCAATGATCAACATCAATGACAAGCATTGCACCATCTGTTCACATCGTGTAATGCAAATTACTACCTCTTAAGGAAGTATCGATCACTTTGATGGCTATGGTCATCAATGGCCAGCAATTCAAGCAAACATCAGCACCCCTGCAGCAGTATCTGACATCATCATAATCTGTCATATCCTACAAAGCCCCCCATGAAAATAAAGACGTTAACAAATGTTAAGAAGGCCAAAGCATCTGAAGGTTTCATTAGGAGACTTGAGTTGGAAATCTTACTATATCAAAAATCAACTCCCTCTCAACTGGAGCAAAGACATTATTATCACCCTGTGCATAGGCATGCCTTTTTGCAGGCTGAACAACATACAAAGAATTATTAGGGGGAAAAAGGAACTGGCTAATAGATGGGCAAAAATACATTACCAATATGATTATTCGCAAAACTTTCTTATTGCTTCTAGTGACCACAACTGCTACTACTATTAATCAGTAAATGCTGCACCAATTATAACAAAAATGAAGCATGATAATATTGAATTAGAGAGAGAGAGAGGGAAATGTTACATCGACTGTGTAAACAGGTCCAATGTCAATCTTTAAAGGGCATTTTTCCTTGATGGAGTTTTCGAGCTCAAGGGCGTTGTTGAAAGATTGGAACCGCAGATAAAAATCCCCTTTCAGAGTGAAGGAAAATTCCCTTCTTCCAAAGTAAGATTGATCACAACCAGGATGTTTCCCATCTACAATTATTTTAAACCCACAAAAATAAATCAGGATACATACTTATTTAACACATTCATCATAAGCAAGAATTTGAAAAATGCTACCGTGGCCATAAGTCATCCATTTAAATATATCAGCAAAAGGAAACAGCTTTCCTGGAAGAAAAAAATAAAAGAGAACAAAAAATGTCCAAGTGGTTAAAACCCAATACAAATCAGATAGAAATTACGCTAATTTTCCACACACAAAAAGAAATAAATAGGAATTGAATGCATCTAACCATAATAAGGTTTGAGATAATTGTGATCAAAGTCGGATTCTTGTTGTGGGATCATTTGTATGAAGATTGAAGATGACTTGCAAGATGAGAAGTGAATGAAGAGAGAGTAAAGTGATGATGTACGAGTGTGATGGCAGGAAGACAAGAAGAATATTTCTCCTTGGATATCTAGGCCTTGCTGCATCCCATGTACCAAATGATTTCTCAAAGTCAAAACTAAAACACAAAATCTACCAAATAATTAAGAGGGCAAGATATTGCTATAAAAAAAAAAGGCTAAGAAGAAGAGAATTAACTTCATATGAATCCTCGTAAGTCACAACTAAGGCTAAAAGTGTAATTGTAATATTATTTAGAGGGTGAGTTTCAAGTAGGACAATTCACATGGTGACTTTCAAATTCAATCATCTTGACCATGGTTGGTCAAACTTGTTGTCGCTGCTACCAAATTGGCGTGGCACTAATGAAGCACTAACGAATAGACAACACCGACACCAACACATATAACAAGTAATAATTTAAGATAACAGTAGTGATTAAATATAATTACATGTGTTTGTGTCGTTGAACACACCTTCAATTTAAAGTGTTGGTGTTGCATTTCAAGGTGGGCAAAGTTCAATTCTAAACTAGAACTGCTTGAAAACTAAACTGAACTGGTTTTCACTTCGAAAAAATCGAAACGAATTGGTTTTGATTTACTTAGAGTCAAACCGAATGGGTTCTTTAAATCAATGAACCGGTTTATTGCTTTGAACTGAACTGATTTTGATTTACTTAGAGTCGAACTCAACTGGTTCTTTAAATCAATGAACCGATCTATTGCTCTGAACCGAACCAAACTGTTTTATTCCTATAGGCCAAATTTTACATAAGTACCCTAAATACTTCTAAAAAAACACTATATAATCATTTTTTCACATCCTCAAACAATCATTTTTCCACATCCTCAAACTCAAATTTGTGAGAAAATGTAAGAGCGTGTTAACTTTTAAGCAAATCTAAACATACTCCTCATGCTTCTAAAATCATGAAGCTAATAACTTAAATTTCAATTCAAACCATCTACATATAAAAGATTCCCACCTACCCAGTCTGTTTCTTCCCAATCCAGCTTAGAAAAGATTCCCACCATTACACAATCACCTATCACTGATACATCCTCTACACCTTCACTTACTATTCCCACTTGAAAATCCATTAAACTAACCCATAAATATATAGTATTTGTTATATCTTAACAAAAGTTATTATGCCCCCTGTATGTCTTAACTGTTTTGATATATGGATAGGCAAGTCCAGCAATCATATTTTGGATGTATTTGTGATGTTGGTGGAACATGTGAGAAGACTAACTTTAACTCCAACCATAAACCTCTCCATCTTAGAGACAAAGTGACATAATTGCCAATGGCTGAACCAATTCAATCAGATTCTGTCACAAATGACCCTCACTGGCTTCATCACAAACACCTACGCCGCAAACAGGCTCATCAACTTCTCTACTCACTCCAATTATGTTCCTTTCCATTATTCCCTCCAAATATATATTGTTCATTTCCATGAAAAATAAATTAATTAATCTTTCACATTCCTCTACGTTTATTGATTAATTAATACAGAAATGCAGAACTGTTATACAGAAAATCTGAAAAGGAAAGTGAAAACCTGAATGTGAAGAGAGAGAGACGGAGGAACGCAGAAAGAGAAAAGTGTCGCGCGAACCCTAAAATGAAGATGCTTCAGCAAATGAGTTAGCTGTGCATAGTGCATACTAATGTAATAGAATTAGAATTTAAAAATCCATATTCTAAAAATACAAGATATTTACAGTAACTGTCTTAACTCTTAATGATCTTAAGGAAAAAAATACCCCCCACAATCCTCACACTTTAGGGTAAAATTAGCGGCATATTTATTTATACACATCCTAAGGTCTACTTGGATAAATGATTGAGTGTAGAAGATTGTTGTTGATTTGGCGGAACATTTCAAAAATAATAATGAGATAACCAGGGGCCTCTGTCAACAGATTCAAATAAAATATTGATTTTAAAATAGTTTTTAATTTGATGAACCAATTTAGTCTAAATTTGGTTTATTCCATTTCACTCTTCAATTCAGTTCGATTTTTTGTCACCTTTGGTTTTGTTTTTATTTGTTCATGTATTTCTTAAATTTACAATAATCAAATTTGATTGGATTAGAGTATAAAAATTAATTCGATTAAAATTTAAAATCAAGTAATAAATACTAAAATTGTCTTTTATACTACTCTTGCAATTACGAATCTCACAGTTATATTTTAATAATATATTTTTTTATTAAAAAATATTAATTTTGTATTGAGATGTTTTTTGTTCCATAGCTTTATTAAAAGTAATTTTATTTGAAATGTATTGAATTTTAAATTGGAATATCTCTTTCGATAGAAATTTAAACCAAAATTAATTATATTGTGAGAGTCTAACTCTCTCGATAAAAATTCAAACTAAAATTAATTATATTGTGAGAGTCTAATCCTTCCACCAGATTTAACTTTGTTGATCATATTGATATGCTTCTGAAAAATATCATTATATTATTATTTTACTTTTTTTAATTTTTTTCACTACTAATTAATCTTTTTTTAACAACATTATTAATTTATGTTATTTCAACTTTTTTTTTAATATAATAATATGGTAATACTTTTAACAAGTGTATTATGATGTGGTTTTTATATCATAACACCGATTTATTTACATTTTCATTTAAATAAAAAATCGCTATAATTTTTCAATAAATGCTACCCATACTACTAAAAAAACATGTGTTATATTTTTGTGATCCACCTTGTCTAATCACATAAATTTGTAATTAAGTCTTTAAAAAAACATTAAATAATTTAAAAGAATTATTTAGACGAGATCATATCTAATTTTTAGCACGAGTTACACACTAACAAAAAATTTATAAGAAAGATAAAATACTTTAAGCACAAAAATTTTAATAGTAAAATATTATTAGTAGTGTATACAAATTGGTTTGACCAAATTGATATTCAAATTCATCTATATATTTTATTTTTTTATTGAATTAAGTTTTAAACCTATAATGTTTACAACAAATCAAAATCCAACCAATCTAATTAAAAATAGGATGGATTGGGTTCATATGTCATAAAATTAGGGGTTTTTTTCTAAAAAATTGTAATTAAATAAAAATAGTTTTGATTCTTGAAAATTTTTAAAATCCTAAAATTTTATAACGTCATTTAACAATTAAAATACATCTATAAACACAACAAAATATATAAATCAATTCAGCTAACAAGAAGAACATTTAAATAGGATCCAACAACTAAATTATAACAACATGCAATAATAAAAAGAAAAAAAAAATATATGTCACATCAACAAATTGAATTCTCAAATATGCTTATTCAAAATTTATTTGTTAAATCAAAGATATTTGGATTTAACCATTTTTTTATAGAGAATGTTGATAAATTAGGTTAGTTTTATTTGAACATAAAATATCCTTCTTATAAATTTCCATGCTCCTTAACTCACCAACAAAGGTATTTATGCATAAATGAATTCAAATAGGTTGGTTTAGTTTGAACTTGAGTAAATTGGATAAAAATGTGAGTTAGATTGGAATGTATTATCAAATTCATAAATCAGTTTGGTTCAAATTTTGTTTATCTATGCATATACTTCACCACTTATAGATTTTTTAACATGTAATTTTCAAAAAATGAGACTTTAAGTAAAGTCAGATTAAAAATTCGAATTTTTCTAAATAATTTATTTTTAATTGAAATTATTCCTCTAACTAACAAAATTTTATTTAAAATTAATATTATTTCAACAAAGATTAAATTAATTAACTTAATTAACTATTAAAAAAACTATCACAAAAAACAATTAAAAAAGAATATAATATAAAATCGATTATATTAATTTAATAAATAATTTTTTGACTACAACGTGTTTTAAAAATAATTTTTTTACTATAACATGTCTTAAAAATAATTTTTCATAAAATTTTAATAATAATTTTATTAAAATACTATTATAAATTATAAAAAGTCCTCATCATAAAATTTACCTTTTAAGTTTTTTTATGTCTTGAGTTGACTTTGAATATAAATATACTTTTTAATTAAAATTCGAACACTGATTGGTTGTATTGTGAAGTCTAATTCGCTCAGTTAGATATAATAATAGGTTGGATGAATTTAATGCTACTAGTAGATTCATACGTAGAGCTATTCCGTCCCAATTTTTTTATTTAAATGATTATTCCCTCCCATTCTTAAAATATTCGTGTGGCAAAAGTGGTAAAATCAAATATTATTTACCTTTCTTTATTAAAAAACAGTGTTTTGTGATAGTATCAAGTACTCGTGTGATCGTGTTAGATTCCTTAGAAGGCTTGATTCCTATGTCTTTGTCACCTACTGCAAGAATTAAAGTCAACTCACAAGAAGACATAAATAGAAAAATATTTTATTTTGCTTTATTTCCTTATTTTAATATTGTTGTGAAAGAAGTTTCAACATATATCGATGGCATGATTATAGTATCACGTGCAAGTACAACTAAATCAATTATATCAAACCATATAATAGAGCATACTATAACTTAGAAGGAGCATAGGATTCCTAGAAGTTACAATATGCTTGCACAAAAAGAAATACACATATAAATGAATGGTATTGTGGATGTTCAATAAGTGACATGAATGTGTGGGTCAAATAAGCTAGGTCACAATTATGAGAGAGATGCACATTCTACCATGTTTTGTTGTATTACTTTTCACAAGTTTGTGGACACGAATCATATCGGATACGTATATAATTTGACAAGAACTAAATAAATTTCTATATTGATCATTATTGATTGAGCTATAAAATAAAAATATGTGTTTGCTCCGAAAGACTCGATTAATTTACTATTAGTGAAACTTAAAATTGAATCTTTTTAACTTTATTTTAAACTACACAAGCAAGATCAATATCAGGTAAGATCACTGAAACAACACACAAAATTACTTAATAAAAAGTATTAAATTTTAATATTTTTAAAATTAATTAAAACATATACTTTTTTTAAAAATTTATTATTGTCTCAATAATATTAAATCAATTAAAAAATAAATATTACATAAAATTAGTTATAATAATTTAATGATGTAAGTTAAAATTTAAAAATTTTGCTTTAGATTTCCACATATGTTGGACCGACTTTGACCACAAAGACTATAATTCAATAGATTCAAGAATGTTGAGGATGACAATTTCCTATTGAGTAAAAACCCGAGAATTTCTAATTTTTCAAACAAGCCAAACACATGTGATCAACAAAAACCATAATTTCTCACAAAAGCCCTTGTTCCTCACCAAAAAGTCACCAAAAAGTCACCAAAAGAATGCACATGATCAACAACTTGATTAGGCATTACACAACTAACTCTCAACCAATTCAACATTGGCCACCAAACATTTCTGAAGAACGGACAAAGCAAATAGGAGATTCTAATTAATCGACCACACTATGCTTGATGAGATTATACTTTGTGGGAAATCCATTATAGAGTAAATACCAAACAAAAAGAGATACCTTCAACAACACTAGCTTACTCTAAATGATATCATACAAAGTGGAAGTTTTGGCATGAGAGTCTTTCAATCCAATCAAATTTTAATAACATAAAAAGTTGACGTTGTTTCCCTTTTTCAATGTGGAGGAAGCTTATGTGGAATGTGACTTGACCTAATTGCATTCTACCTTGACTCCTCAATTACATTTTAGGGTTAATTAAAGTTTGAGTTTTTAGAAATGAAGGCAAATTTTATCACAACACTATTAGACACAAAGTATTTACGAAAAGGGACTTGGATCCTCTATAGCAGTTGCACAATCCGACATTTTGGAGATTGTAATGACCACAACATGAAGATAAACTTAAAATGTTGGGAGGAGAGCATGAAAATGCCATATGATAGAGAATCTCGACAACTTAAAAAGGAATTGAAACAAAAAATGGATCTGAAGAATAAAAATACATATCGTAAAAATTTATATGGCTGAAAAAATCCATAATTTTGAGTAAAAGAGAAACGACTAAATAATTACATATAAAAGTAAAAGGTAGATATAGTATTTTGATTCTCAATAAGTAAACTTTCTACTCTTGTGATTGTTATGATGCTAAATTCTAGAATGATTTTCTTGAAAAAAAAAATACTATATTTGCTAGAAAATTTTGTTTACTCAATTTGGTAGTCTATATAATATTGGATGGTAGTGTAATACAATTTGGTTTGTGTGTAGATGACATTTAATATTATGCCACTGTGGTCAATACCAATACCAATACCTAATTAATCTCACACATGCACATGAAATTATTATTCAATTCCAATACCAAAATGTAAAAGGGGACAATTATGTTAACTGGTAGGAGGGAGCGTGACATAGATGAAATTTCTTGAATAGAACTATCCAAATGTTCTAAGACCTTGGAAGGACTTGGTTAAATAGTTGTGCACAATAAACTATTGATTCAAGTGCTTCTCAAACAACAACATATTCATAAGGAGATGATGGTTTTAAGGGAGTAACAAGATCTGTAGAGGTTATTGAAGCATCAAGAAATTTTGAACATACCACAATTGTTGACTTGAGAATGAAGATCTCAAAAGATCTAGACATGCCACCTTCAAGTAAAGAACATAAAAAAGATTTTTAAAAAAAGAAGTAATTAATGAGAAAAACAGGACACTTAACTTAATATTGAGTACTTTTGACAACTACAATAATTGTTGCATCTAAATTTAAGCTTAGTTTTTATTTAACAAACAATGGGATAATTGTCTATCATCTTTGAACTAATTTTGACTATATCAACCTTTAGTCTTGAATCTTAATCATATAAAGTCTTCAATATTGAAGTAATTTTGAACATAACAACCTTAATCTTGACCATGTTCTTCCTGTTTCAAATATCTCTTGCAATAGCACCTTAAATATATATCATATATAGTTGTTGACTATTTGGATAACTTATCTATCTATCTATCTATATATATATATATATATATATATATATATATATATATTCTCTTAATTCCTCTAGCCTTAGCTTTCTTGAATGTATGATGACAAAATCATGCACTTAAGCACCCTTATATTAAATATGCATAAATGAAAAATGCTTAGATGAAGATTTGTTACAAGAATCATATCATAGGTAAAAAGTTAATACCCTCAAATGGAGTAAACAAAATCAGATAGAAGTCTCTTTAATGTGTTAGGCTAGATATGGGCGAATTCTAAGTAGAAGTGTAACATTTCATGGTGCTTTTATGTGATGTTGAATGTCTCCCACAAACTAATATATGATTTTCAGCATGTTTTTTCCTCACTCACTAATTTTTTTTTTAGAACTTTTCATAAGATCACTTACCATCCCAAAAGTTTTTTAAAAAATTATTCAAAACCATGTCAAACTGTATTGGCCATAAATAGACCAGGGTAGATGAGCCCATGTACAGTAAAATTCCATCATGGAGAGACAAACATTGTGTATCATGTTAATACTTAATATGACTTAGAGAAGATTTTCTGACTTGGAACACGATATTGCAACAATAACATAGGAGGTGAGACACAACGCAAAACGGTGAACAGGTAAACCAATACATCATGAGAATAGTGGTTGTGGTGTTGAAATAGCGTCATTAGGGCGGTAATCAACTATTAGTCTATTGGTATACAATTTTTTAGTTGATTATCTTAAATCTAGCCTTATTATATAATACATTGTTAGTAACATTGTTAGTACATGGATTATTTTAAGGGATTCCTGCAATCTAAGAAAACAGAAACTGCTGAGTACAGAGAATCTGATCAACTTCTGAGTCCACAAATAGCCAAAGATAAAGGATACGACTACTGTTCTATAGAACTATTTTTGTTGGTTATATGTTGTAAGCAGAATATCCAATGGAATTCAAATAAATCACACCAATTGAAAACCAAGTAAACTAAATCTCTGAGAAATACACATAGGAAACATTTTATATAGTTCACATTATGAACAGAAAAATTATAATGTCACAAGCAAGAAAAAAAAATATTAGTTCAACAAAACCCCTCTTCAAATCAAAATCTAAGGAATGTAGTCATTTTCTATGGTTGGTCTTGTACGAGTTCCAATTGCTAAGGGTGCTTTAGTTCCACCAACAGATGTCATCTGCAAGATTTCATTGCTATCTGCACCCCATTCCAATTCCTGTATCTTCATCCCATTTTTTATCCTTCTCATTCTCACAACCAATAAACTCAACAGAATCAACAACATGCATCCACCAATCAGAGATGCAACAATTATCCACACCTTGTAGTTTTTCTTCTCACTACCTTCACCAATAGCAGCAGCAACAGCAATAGGTGTTGGTGCCGGAGACGGTGCATTGGACTCGACAACAATCGAAAAGTGCCCTTGTTGAACTGTTGAACAAACATAATCATGTAGTAGAATATCAAACTGAACTGAACCATGTACATCAAAATACACACACTTAGGAACTGATCCAAATGGTGCTGGTTTGACATCAGAAAACTTTATCAAAATTGGTTTATCAGAAGCTCTTATATCCAATTCTGGCAACTCATCAGCAGACAAATCAACACCACTATATGATAATAGACCTAAAACAGGAGCCAAATATGTGTAACCAGGTAAAGGGTAAAAAAATTCAGACCAATTACCTAAATTATGATAAACCAAAACAAGCCTTTGAACATAAGGCTGTTCAACAACCCCCATTGGGATCTGAAATTCTTTGTAGGTTTGAACACCTCTTGTTCTTAAACTACCACTTCTAAGCCTCATTGCTGAAACTTTAACACCTATTAGGTTATTGGGCAATTTAGCATCATAGGGTACACCAGTTTTAGGCCTAAAAAATGACTTAAAGGCATAATCTTGAAGAATTGCATCAAGGGTTCTTGATGAGATACTATCATCAAATGGAAGTTGAGCAATTGAAATTTGAATAGAAAGAAACAATGGCACTGTCAGAATTGCACGGAAAATTGTTGCAACCCTCATTAAGATAAGTCAAAATTAAACAAAACCTAATGAGAATCTATCACAAAGAGAGGGTAGAATTCAACAGTCAGAGAAAAAAAGATGGAAACTTTATAGCTTACACAGCACTAAATTGCCATGAATTGTTCAACATTGTGTCGTGCTGCTGCTTCTGAACCCAAAAATGATGAAAGAAAAAATGGCAGAAACTTCACTTCAAGAAAAATAAAAATCAGATCTTTGATGAAACTAGTTGATTTGCTGAGATGGGTTGGTGGCAAAATCTTGAGATTTTTCACAATGAACAAGTTTGGTGTCTGAGATTAATGGAAGAAGGTAATAGAAATATTATTTATTTTTTCAGAATTTTTTGGTTTTGAAAGGGAAATAATGGAAAGAAGGGGGGGAGAGAGAGGAAGAGAGAGATTAACAAATTGAGAAGAAGAAAAAAAGACACGGTGATGATGTTAGTGCATGCACACACTCTTCTGCAGTTTTTTAGTATTTTGTTGTGTTCAAATTAAACCCCTAATTTACTTAATTATTATAGAATTTATTTAGATATTTTTCTGTCTATAGAGATATGAATTGTTTTAGGTGAAGAAATGATTTTCTGATAAGGAATCAGTTATATATTTTTTGACCCCAAAAAAAAGGATGTACTAATATAGACTTTCTTATTTTTTTTAATTAATATTTATAAAAATACTAATGATTTAAGGACCAAAAAATATACTATTTGATTTTAAAATTCTATAAAGGAAATACAGAAATAATATAAAATTCAGTGTAAAGAAAATATTTAAAGTATCTACATTCAAATTTTGTACAGGTGTTGGGAGTTTTTTACTATTTTATTTTTGTTTTGGGGAATACATTTTAGTAATTACAAAATTATTACGTACCAAATATAACTTTTTTTTTTTTTAATTTTTAATTTTAAGATATAGGACAACGTCTCTACGAAACTTGAAGGGGGAAAAAGGTAAAAATATTGTAAACTAAATATGGATTAAAAGAAGGAGGTACTAAAGCAAGTGCATTTACATTTTTAGAGGTTCAAATAACTTTGTAATTGCAAATGTGATTTAATGGCATGTTGGAATCTAGTCAATTCCACAACCAACTATCTGCCACCAAGTGGGTTCTTCCACACCCTAAATAGGAAAGAAATTTAAACCTGTTGCAGGTTGGTTACCTTGATAAAAAATTTAATCATGGAAGGTCAATTACTCAATTTATAATTAAACTTTGAAAGTACATATGGATTTTCTTTAGGCTGGATTTCACTTATCTATGTCATGCAGCAACAGTGCCACATGCGTGAAGTATAGTGTGTATATATATATATATATATATATTAGTTATTTATCTTAAAAATAATATAAAAAGTAATTTATGATTAAGAATGGGAATAGATTAGGACATCCGTAGTGATATGTGGTATGGTCTACTCGTAGTATGCCCTAACATGATCTATTTAATAAATAGATTCAGACTATTTTTAAAGCATATTTATTTAAATAAGTCAGGTTAAGAGTTATAAAAAACCTATAAGTTCTGAGAGACTGTGATAATATTATTTCTTATTTTAAAGTCAATCAATTAGATAATCACTCAGTAGTTGTTCCATATTTGTTTGAAAGGTAATAATGAGTGCATTTGTTTTAGGAAAAAAAAAATCTTTTCTTTGAAACAAAAAATCATTTTTTAAGATTTAAACGGTGTGTTGTTTCAGAATTTTTAAAGATCATTTTGTTAGAAAAGTAATTTTTTGTTTAATATATATATATATAAAATATAAAATTTAAATATTTTATTGTTAATAAAAATTTAAAATAGGTTTTCAAATCAGGCCATACATTTAAAAAAGTTAGGTCAAGTCGGAAAAAAAACTATGATAGGACGTAGGTCAGACTTAAGCCTAAAAAATTAATTATAGGTTAGACTTACCAGACTTTTCAAAAATCTCACATAACCCAACCTATTCCAATCTCTATTTATGATTGATCACACGTATAAATGTTTAATAATTTGCATCAACTAAATATACCGTTGAACTTTAGTAGATTAAAATCAAGAAACAATTTAAATTAAATTAAAATAAATACACCATTTCCATTTCAAAAACAAGTTCAGAACAAAATGGCAGCCCCTTAAGAAGTGATGAATTAACAGGAAGCTGTTAGATGTACAAAGGAATACCAACCGTAACTCACAAGTTTAGTAGTTAGTTCCACAAAAGAAGAAAGATCTCAATATCTACACTCGTGATCACAAAAACAGTATGAATTGAAATAAACGAATATTGATACTCTATCACTGTCACTAAATTGTGCATCTTTTAGCAATTTGCCATGTTAACAAATACTTATGGAGATAGTCTACTGTCTACTCACGTTACACTTTACTTTACATAAAGAATTATGCATCCACCATAATGCACACACGAAAATGATAAGCTGAACTTGTGAAAAAACAGTACTTGATATACAGAATCATTTTTTTGGCTCTTGGCAAATATTGCTTGCTATACAGAAAATAACCAATTTAGGTTATATATATGCAGGTGTTATAACAAAAAAAAAACACTTAAGTTACACAATATAAGGTACAAAACTACATCAAGCTTATGTCACCCATGATGGATAAAACGAGCAACATATATAAATAACAGATCACAAAGACATCAAAAACGGTGCATCCCGTCGCGAACGTAGTAGAAGTTTTACATGTCATTTTGCATCCTTTCCAGCGATAGAAGAGATACTTCTTACTTCAGAACTCGTTGAATCCTTTACAATCACCTCA
Organism: Cicer judaicum; assembly: GCA_037974835.1. Lineage (NCBI taxonomy): Eukaryota > Viridiplantae > Streptophyta > Magnoliopsida > Fabales > Fabaceae > Cicer > Cicer judaicum. The sequence goes on along the minus strand of JBBPBS010000276.1, from coordinate 20,069,812 downwards.
GAAATCTCTACATTCTTCCCAGATGTGGGACATGAAATGCTTCTTGTTAACTCTGAACCCACACCAGCGTTGGCTTCTGAAGGCAATGATAGGGACGTTGTAGGTGGAGTAATAGAATCTAAGGACATAATAGACACTGGGGATAGGTTAAGAGGATCAACTTCAGAGACTTCTTCGTTGTTCTCATCTAAGTAGACAACATCCTGCATTGTAAGCTGATGATATTCAACAACCTCCCTCAGAAAGCGATTCTCACGGGCATAAACTGAGTTCTCATGGGCCAAGCGAGCTTTCTCAGCTAGAAGAGTTTCAAGTTGAAGTCGTACCTGAAACGGAAATGCTATCATTAAAATACAGAAATTTTTGGTGAAATGAGCATAGTCAGAGCACAATTTCAACAAGGCCATAACTTAGTTAAAACCTGAATAACCAAATCAATTGACTCAAGACTGAATTATGGACCAGATCTGGGAAAAACTCAAATTTGATAATTCTAAATTTGGGTATGGTTTGGTTCTTCTTTTTGTCTTCAAAGGGTGAGTGGGGAGAGTAGTAAAGGTGTTTTCTTTTAATAGAAATTAGAGTTGAGAAAAAAGAAAGTACAAACAATGAGGGATAACGTATAAAAGAATCAAAATACACGAGTCTTTTGGAAACTTACATCATATAACAATGGTGTTTAACTAATCCAACAGTAGAATCATATGATATTTACCTTGAGAACATGCAAAAGGAATTTTAGATTAAGGGATCATTTGAAAGAGCTTATTTTATGACACTATTTATGCATACAAATAGTTTATGATATATTCATAAGTTGTTTTCTTCTTATTTTCATAAGCTCGAGAGAATAGTTTATAGAGTAGCTTATACAGCACTTGTACATACACAGAACTTCAGGATATAAGGAAAAATATCATGAACTTTAGGGTATCACGGCATACGATGTTCCCTTCACCCCACCTTTGCACAGTACACTATTTTTGCTTTTATACAAATTAGGCAGAGCAAAACTCAAGTTTAGAAATAGTTAGACCAACTCATGTCCAAGCTCCAACGTCAGTTCTCTTTTCAAAATTCAAATATAGAAATAGTTTGACCAACGCACTTGCAAAGACAAAAGGTGTGTATAAAGTATGTGAAATGAATGACGTGATAACCTTCTATTTCTATGTCACTGAAAAACAAGAGACACAATGAAACTAAAAAAACTAAGTCAACAAAAAAAAAATACATACCAAATCATCATCATCTTGGCTACCTCCCCTTTCGCGATTTACACGGAGGATTTTATTTTCCTCCTCTAGTTGAGCACATCGATCCTTTGCAAACGCCAGATCAGCCTTGACAGTCTTCAACTCCCGAAGAAGCAGTTTTGCTTTGGCAGCCATTGCCATTGCAACCTGCAACAGAACCAAATGGCAAATAATGCTGCGACCAATATTATTGTAGACATTTATATCTTCTGATAACGAAACAAACTTACTCGAAACAAAATTTTTTCTTTGGGTAGAGAGGGAAGGGAAGGATATATAAAATCAAGAATATTAATGGCAGTCCTTTACCTTAAGAAAACCCATTAAAAAAAAAAAGAAAATGAAGAAACATAATTATGTACTATTTAAATTATCCAAAACATGTCCTCAAAAATAAAATCCAAAACATGCTATATAAGAGCAGTAAAGGCACGAGTAAGACTGACTTGAGAGAAACTGAAAACTAACACCAAAATATTAGTTTAGCATCACTCTTGCTTCAGGCCTTTTGTCCATAAGTCAAAAATATACACAATTTCTAGGCTCACAACATAATTTTATGAGATGGAACTAGTGATTAGAAAGGTGAAAAGATGTCTGTATTTTCATATAAGTGTGCACACACAAACACAATCTTCTATAAATGAGTATTTTGAGAGGAACTTATGTTTTTGACTTTGACGTGAGATGATAATCTCTTTATCGTGTCCATTTGTATCTTGTACACCATATCCATGAGTTAACTTCACAGCAGAAATCGGTTTCAATGAATCATTCCTAATGTTGAGGCTTTGATAGACAAACACACTCAAATTTTTCTAACTTTAATCATATCACAATTCTTGGATTGGCTGAATCTGACAACACGAGATATTTAAAACACAACCAATACAAGAATACAGTATATTTTAGTAAAAACACAAGAAAAAATATGAGGAAATAAGATTGTAAAAACAAATAGAGCAAGAATGTTGAACTTTTGATGCTACATGATGCTACAGTACTTAACCACACAAGTACTTTTACCACATTAAAAAGTGATACACAGTTGCCACCTTACGTCGCGAGATGCTTTCAGCTGAAGGTCTTGGTCTGTTTGCATTGGCGACATCTGGGTCCGCAACTGGGGTTCTTGCAACATAGTAGAATGGTTTGTTTCCTGGTTTTGTCCTATAAAGTTTCCAGGCTTTTTCCTGATATGTTTACGGGTTTCCTGAATGATATCTGAAGTACGGTTTTCAACAATTGTAAAACCTTCCTGCAAACACAAATTGCATGGTATAATAAAATCACAACAAATATCCTTATGGAAGTGGGGGAGGAGAATATGTAGTTACACTTGAAGTCAGAAGATTAAAATCCACAACCTACTATTACACATTCCCATCCTTGTATATTCCAAAAGGTAAATGCATACGTAAAATTTCCCAAGTAGAAATAAGATGCATATTCCATCCTTGATCCAACCACAATTAAGAGAATGAAAATATAGATCTAAAGATTAGCAAAATTGTTTGTATCAAATCTCACCTCCAAAGATTTACCAATGGTGCCACCAATATGAGTAAGAGACGACGTGATTGCATTTAATCCCTTTGTAATTGTCGGACTGTCCCTTTTGAGATTGCCCTCCTCTATGTGATTCGAATTTTGGACCTACACAGGGAATGACAACAGCATCCAATTTTACAGTTAAAAAATAATGAATAACCAGTTAAGTGCATATGGTGGTGTATATGGCCCCTATTTGGTGTTCTGCTAATAGTCATTTAAACTGATACCAGCTTTGCTGCATTTTTTCTTTGTACTCTGATGTGCTATGTAGGATTCCTTATCCCCTCCTCTTATTTATACTTCTCTTTCTTTCTTTTTAATTGACATTCAATATTCTATTTCCATTAAAAAAAATACATAAATAGTAAGATAAAGTGCAGATACTCTAGTGGACTATCCTTTGACCATTATAATTCAAATTTTGTTGGTACAAAATCTCCATCTCTTTTAAAATGCAATGCTACATTTTGTAAGCAACAAAAAAATTTAAAAAAAAACTATTACATGATTATTTACACCGACTAACCCAAATCAGCCTACCAAAATATTTTTGCTGTAAAAGATAAAGCTACAGATCAATGAAATCTTATCGAACAACTCAACTTCTTTCCTACAAATAACATACAATTTTCAAAGCAGCATCCTAGCTGAGGACTTAAGAGATATAACTATAAACTCACCTTGCCCCTAGATGTTACATCAGGAAATTGTGACCGTGTTGTCCCAGGTATTTCAGATTGCTTGGTTAAACTGTCATCCTCAATAATTGATTTTGCTTTTCTGGCTAGAACACCCCAAAATCCATTTTTGGATTCATCCAATCTCTTCATCGATGTATATTCATATGCTCTTGAATCCTATATTAGCATATTTACAAACACCGTATAATGTTTAGCAAAATCAGCCTAAAATTTTGAAACAATAGAATGATTGCATTTGGCAGTGTGTAAAGAATACAAATTGAAGAAAACAGATAGAAAAGTAAGCATATGTTAGCTTAAGGTTACATGTGCATAATTGTAACAAATAGATGTTGCAGATATCTCATCTAATTTCGTATTACAACAAATTTGAAACTATGGACATCAACAATTGAACGAACAAGCTTCAGCATCTTTGCTATGGGTAATATCAACAAATGAATTCATCCCACAAGAGAATTGAACATAAAAGATGAAGTAAGGAGTCCTCAGAGAAATTGACACACATACACAAACTGATCCTAAATGCCAGACATTGCTGATATGAAGGTCTTCTAAGCATTTGGAGGTGATAGAGTTTATGAGCTGGTTCAAATAAACTTTTCAATATAAGCAATTTCTAGCAAGAGAAAGGTTGTAACTAATATTTCATAAGTTTAAATCAAAATCTACACCTTAAATTCTACAAAAGCTGGCTCTCCTAACTTCAGGAGCATCTTCAAACTTATAGGAACTTATTTGTAATTTAGTAAGAGAGTAAGACTTTATTTCAGTTGAGATGCTATCATGCTCTCATATACTATGTAAGCTAAATCCAAACTAGACCTATATACACTATGTTTTCACTAATTTCCTTGAAGTTGATGTCATTTTGAATTGCCCATATATACCATTTCGGCATTTCGTATGCAACACAGGACAACACGAACCTTGCGCAAAAGGGCTTCTATTGCTCTGTGCCACTTGACCTTGCGGCGCAGGCAACAGTGTGGCATGAACAACAATCTCCAAGATAATCTACACTAAAAGCTCTGACCCTTTAACTAGCATTGTGCTGAATCTGTTAAAGCAGTTTCTGCCAATTAGTTTTCCATAATTAGTTTTCGAATTTTTCAAGGGAGTTTCTTTGACACATACGCAGAGGAACAGGGGAGCTTTTTCAAACCGAAGAATTTCTATTAATTTCTCTATCTCTTTTCCCCTTTATGTCTTCACCTTTTATAAGAATTTCTAAATCTTCTACTCCTGTATCTAATTCTCCTTCTATCTTAAAAAAATAGTATATCATATATCAACAACAAGAATAATCATCAACAATACACTCTAATTAGCATTATTACACTTAAACCTATTGAATATCCGCATTAAACAAAATCAGCAAAAAAATCAGAGAGAAAGAGTGAGATAAACCTTGGAGGAGGGAGGAGCAGTAGGAGTAGGTTGAGAACGAGGAGAGGAGAGATTGGAGTGACCATAAAGAGAAGAGAGAGAAGAATCTCGACGCGCGGAAGAAGCTCTGATAGCTTTAGCAGCAAGCGAAGACGAAGAAGAAACGTCAACGCCTTCATTAGTCAAAGAAAAAGAAGGTGAAATTGGATTAGGGTTTCGAATTGATTCGTCTTCAAAAATCGCAGGAGAAGACTTTGAAGTCCCATACTGTCTCCTTCTATACGCCATCGAATAATCAACCTCGAAATTCTGGATCCAGTCGAATCTTCACATAAATCACCAAAACGGTTTCGCACTAGAAACAAAAAAACGAAACTGCCACCTAACTAACTACCGGTAGCTATACACGGTTCTGATCGTTCTAGAGTATTCGTCGGTGATTCATGGAATATGGATTAGACCATGAACCACTTAACAATCAATTAAATATTCAGTGAGGAAATGCAGTACTCCGATGCGACTGTGTTTATTACATCAAATTCTAATTAAATATTGTATTTACTGGTAATTCAAATTAAATATATATATTTCTAACGTGATGAAAATAATCTGTTTTTGGTCCGTATCCAATAGCTGCAATTTCGTTTCTTTTTTTTTTTTTTGCATTATTTTGTTTTTCGTAAAAAATATTAAAGTGAACAATTGATGTCGTAATTTAAGGAAGAATGATGTAAAGTTCACTCTTTCTAATGGTATTAACGGACATTGAATCTGTAATCTTTATTAATGATTTGAAACAAAATTATGTACAGTTTATTTATTTTTGTTTTGTAAATAAATAAGTTTCTGTTTATTTATAATTATTAAATGAGAATAAAAATAGTAAAAGTTATTTTTTATGACAACCTGACAAATAGTAACAAATGATTAAACAATAACTTTTTATTTAAAAGCAAAAAGTATTAGTAAAATAATTTTATATAATATAAAACTATTATAAGGAAGTTTGTTTGATTCAATATGAAATTAGTTTTAATAAAAGGAAGGAAGATAAAGTACATATATGTTTTGTTTGAAAGATTAAAATAAAGAAATTTTTAATAATTTTGTATTTAATTTAAAGGAGATTAAGAATTTTAAATGATTTTTAATGTATATTAATTTTTTTTTCAAACTCCACTAAAATAGAAGAAGAGTAAAAATAACATTTAATGAGATTTTGTTTTTCTCCATAGCGCTCTAAAATTTTCAATCAAAGACACTCTTTTAAAAATATTATATCCCCTCAAACCAATCATACAATTACTTCTTCTATCCTTAGTATTAAATAATCATCTCTATTCCAAACAAATTGCATGTTGTGCAAAATGTCTTATAGTCTAAGTAAAGAACTAAAAAATATCTCAATTTAAATGTATACCAAATATTAAATCATCATCGTCATTCATTAGAACCCTTTTACACAATGCATTATTATGACTTGTATTGACAAATCACTCTATTAGAAATTTGAGTCGTTAGAACTAAGAACAAGTTCGCACTCGCATATACTTGAAAAACTCAAAAGGAATATGAATATGTATTGATATTATTGAATATTAATTAAAAACAAATTGCACACTTGGGACTAACTACAATAAGAAAAATTGAATTCTACTAAACACGCATCTTTAATTCACTTTATCCTCCAATGAAACTACAATTGATCGTCAAAGGCTTGATTTTTCTCCTCTTTAATTCATAATAATCTTCTCATTCTCATTAAACTTTTCAATCCTCAATGGTTTGATCATGATGTTAGCTAACTGATCTTTTGATCTACACAGAGTCACTTATATTGTTCTTTTGTTAACTTTATCACAAAGGAAATGGTACTTTGTTTCAATGTTTTTGCTACTCCAATGAGCTATAGGCTTTGCTGCCAAGTTGATTTGATGCCCACCGTTGATTCCATTAAACCTCTTGATCTTGATTGCACTTCATTCAAAGAAGATTGAAGCCATGTAGCTTGACAATCTACATGAGAAGTAGCATTGTAGTTGGCTTCAGAAGAGAAAAGGACCGCCATAACTTGTTTCTTTTAACACCAAGAAATTGGTGCTCCATAAACTTTAAATTCATAGCTCATAGTGCTTCTCCCATTAATTCTACCCTCACATCAATCTGAATAAGAATATTCAATTATATCTTCTTCACTTGACCTTTCAACTTTAGAAATAGGATACCAAAATCAGATGTTCCTTTCAGATATCTCAAAATTCTTCTACCAACCACAAGGTATGAAGGCCTATGATCCTCCATAAACCTATTCATTATTCCAACAATGATTAATGTTAGGTATGCTACAATAAGCATACCTAAATGAGCCTATCAGTTGCTTGTACATAGTGTTTTTATTAGGTTTTTAGTGTTTCATCTTTCACCAATCAAAGCTTAGCTTTCGTTGGAGTCTCTCGAGGACACTTCAACATGTTGAACCTTTTCAACAATTTGTTTCTGTATTTCCTCTAATGTATAATGATGTCTTTTTCAATTTTTAAAAAATCCAACAAATAAAGTATGTCAAATGTCATAGGTCAATCATATAATCTTCTAATTTCATCACTCGTTTAAATTTTTCTATTTCATTTTGGTCACTATAAATTATAAGTGAATTTTCAAAATATAGACATACCAAAATAAATAAGGGAGCTTATAAGTTGTTAAGTGGTACTCTAAAATAATCATATGTTCACTTTTGTGCTCCAATTTCCTGCTATTCTCATTTGAAACATACTTATATCATAGAGGTCCAAATACTCGTATATGTTTCATGTATGGTATCTTCCTTGCCACACCTCTTTTAGAAACTTTTGTAATTTTTTAGTTGAATATCAATTCAATACAACTATGTAGCTTGTTTGCTCTTATGTACTAGTCATTATTTATCTCCAAAAACACTAAAGTAGCTTCCAACACTTCCCAATGTTCTTTGTCATATTGAGTAGGTGTGAGCAAAGTTCAGTTCTAAATTAGAACTATTTGAAAATTGAATCAATCGACTTTTAGTTTGAAAATACTAAATCGAACTGATTTTCAGTTCAAAAAATCGAATTGGACTGTTTTATAATCGATGAACCGATTTATTACTATGAATTGAATCGAACTGATTTTAACTTAGTTTTTTTTTGTTCCTATTGGCCAAATTTTACACAATTATCCCTAATTAGTTTTAAAAAACAAATTCTATTCAAGTTTTTTTGAACCAAAAACCGGTTCAGTTCAATTTTTTTGAATTGAAAACCGATTCAGTTTAGTTTTTTTGAACTGCATATCGGTTTGGTTTGATTCTAATTTTAAAAAATCAGTTCAAAAACAGTTTGATTCTCAAATTTTATAAATCAGTTCAGTTAAAAAACAATGTGGTTCATTTCAGTTATACAGTTTGGTTTAATTTTTGGTTTTTTTGAACACCCTTAATATTGAGTATGGTTGTGTTTCTTCTTTCACTTAGGTCGTTATGCCCAAGTGTCTAGGATGTAGTGACTTCACAGTTAATGCTAGACTCCTTATAATATATTTCAAACTCCCACAAGGTGTACTCACATATGAAATTAGTTCTTATAACCTCAGTCTCTTTCTTAAATTGCTTTTTTGAGTTTAAATATTTTGAAACTCCTTATACATATGGACTCTCGATTGTCAATGGAGTTATGCGGTTATTAACAACTACTTTTCTTATTACATTTTTTAATAAGATTTGCATCCCTCTTTTTCTTCATAATATTGACTCTCCTGATTGGACTTTTGAAATAATGGTCAATTTTCAACCGAAAATGCTTATAGGGATATTACTTCCATGCATTAACATGTTGAATAACCAAATCCAATTTTCTCAAAGCTTGATAGTTGGGAGGTTCTTAGAAATATTTGAGCACATATTTGAAAAGCTGCTGATGCAACCAAATATTCTCATAAATTAGAGATAACAAAAAAAAGTAATGTATGACTCGTGATTTTGTTTGCGCTAGTTGCCAATTTGCCCATAAGATTGTTATGTGTGTTCAAAGAGATTGTGAATATGATAAACCTTTTGGGAGGGTTATATTATGGAATATGTATGTGATATCTTCTTCAACAATCATTATAGACAATTATTTTAAAAAATTGAATTCAATCAAATCTACAACTATTATTATAGACCGTTTAAACCCCTTTTCAAAATATAATAAAACAACCGTTCAACTTCTCTCAAATAGTATTGAGTCTAATTCAAAGCAGCAACTACTTAATTACCAATTAGAATAGACAACATAAAAACAAAATTACATGAGAATAAGGATTAAAGAAACAAATATAAAATCATAAAAGAAAATCAACATTAAAACCAAACCTTAAAACCCTCAAGAAAAATCCTTAACATATGAATCAACCTAGGATTTTAGCCTTGCATCAAATGTTTTCACGCACAGAATATAAAAATGTTGGAAATATCCCAATGCCTCGTTTAACTCTCTAAACATAAATTTATAATGCCTCTCTATTTTAACCTAAGTACTTAACGGGTTAGACAAAGAGTTTAGACCAAATAGGTTTATTTTACCTAAATTGATATTTATTCATTCAAATTGATAGAAATTACATCGATTAACAATACAATTCAAAATTGCTAAAAAAACAAAAAGGATGAATATGCAAACAAACTTACAACATCAAGATTAATAGCATAAAACAACATAATGTCTACAAATGTGACAAAGCCTACACATATAGCATAAAATAACGTGTATGAATTATCTTTGTCTCCGAAGCTGTAATGTTGAAGACTTCAAAGTCAACGATTGAATTTGCACTGGATCGAAGTTGATCTATCAATCTGAAATAAAACGAACGCCATAGCAAGTCGATAAACCAAAATAATACTGCAACAAGACAAAACCAAAACAACGTTGCACTAAGATGATGACATTATGAGAAAAAATAAACTAAATATGTGTAACAATAATTTATTTGGATAAAAGAGAATGAGAAAACAACTTAATTAGAGGGGTGATTTCGGGTGAAAATTGGCCCTAAACCACCCCGTTTGAATTAAGAAAAGATAAAAGGAACAAAACAGATGAGGGAGGCAACTCTAGAGTTGTAAACTTAAGCTCTCAAGTCTTTTCTTCATTCAAAGTTGTGACCAAATAATGTTAACCGTCCCAATAACAATTAATTACATGAACTAAAATAAAAAAATTGTGGTAAATTTGTCAGCTCTAATAAATCAAATTTTTTACTGCATGATATCTTAATTGGACTTCAGCCTCAATATAATAATTGTAGCTCTATTTCTTACAACTCAGTTTCTGACCTTTAGAGGAAGTGTGGATCAAAAAAATTAGTTAAGAATTTCACTTAAGCTCAATTTTAACCCAATGATATAAAAGTATAGTTTAAAAATTATAATTATATCTATAACACACCTATAAACTCAAAATGCAATGTTATAAAAAGTGTTTAAACTATTAAAAAATTTAAAATGTCATCAATATTTCTTATCCTTTTTTTTTATACATAATATGGGTTTGTCTGTTACGTATTTTGTACGTAAAAAATCACTTTTTTTAGAAAATAGTGTTTTTTAAAGTTTTATTTGTTTGTTACAATTTTAAAAAATATAAATATAAAAATAATTTTTATTTAAATATATTTTTATTCTTTCCAAATATAACAATATTTTAATTTAGTCTTTCAAATTTTTTGTGTTTAAACTTCAACTTTAAAGAAAAAAAGAGTTATTTGTCTCTTCCAATCCAAGCTAAAACCCCATAAAATATCAACTCATACATCTCAACCAAAACCCAAAAACACAACCCATTAATCCCAATAAAAACCCAAAATATTTCACAGAACAAAATTCAAAAAAAAAAAAAAATACACATAAGTTAAAATAGTTATAACTAATTTAAAAAAAAAAAAACCATGATTTTCACTGTAAATACATAATTACAAAATAACCTTTACTTTTCTTGTAAATGTCCTTTCACAGTTATAATTAACAACCTCTTTTCATTGTTGTTTAGTCAGTGTTTTAACTAATTTTTCAAAATTTGTTTGAAATTATTTTCTCAATTTCATTACTATAAAAACATATTTAACTGTTAGAAAAATATATGTATTTTTATTTATTATTTTTGTTTATTTTAAATTGTATCAATATTTAATAAAGTTTAAAGAGTTCAATCAGTATCTAAATTTTTAATTTTTCAAAAACTATACCGAATATCTAAACGAATAATAAAAAAAAAAAATACTTTGAACATTCATATATAAATATTTGAATGTTAAATATTTAGTTCTTTCAAAAATAGCATCACCAATCTTCAAATAATAATAAAAAATTACAATTCTTTAGAGCATCTCCAACGGTGAATTCAAAATGGGTTATTTAGATGGGGTTCACTGTGTCACATCATCTTGAAGGAACTCGTTCCTTTTTTATTCCAACGGTGAACTCATTTAAATAGGTTCTACTATGCCAACGGTGAACTCCATTTAAATAGGTTCTACTATGTCAGATCACCCTGAATCAATTCATTCCTTATGTACGGTTAGAGCATCTCCAACGGTGAACTCAATATGGGTTCTTTAGATGGGGTCCACTGTGCCACATCATCTTGAAGGAACTCGTTCCTTTTTTACTCAAACGGTGAACTCCATTTAAATAGGTTCTACTATGCCAGATCACCCTGAATCAATTTATTCTTTAGGTACGGTTTAACTTTTAAAAAACCATATTATATCTCATAACTTTAACTTATACATTAATATTTTATTTATATTTTATTTTATTATAACTTAAATATTAATTTAAATATTCTAATTAATATTATTATACATTATTTTAATTTAAAATTAAAATAAAATTTAATTTAAAAATTTTAATAAAATTTTCTAACAAAAATTGTGAAGAAAAAATATGAGTAATAAATTGTTCCTATTAATGAGCTAACAATCGTAATTAAAGGAAAAAAAAGGCTAACGGTGCTATATTAACTAAAAAAAAGTAATGGTTACAAAATTATTATTATTTAATAAATTAAAAAGAAGTTAACGGCTATAAATTAATAAAAGTTGACTGCTATGAAACACCGTTCCTTCCTGAGAGTACCGTGATGACACCTTGGCACAACTCCAACGGTGAACCCATAAAAAACTAGAAGTTAAGTAATTACACGCTGGCGGACGAACTCATTTTAGCTCCCGTTGGAGATGCTCTTATGGACACTTGAATATCATATTCTTCCAAAATTTATCAAGCATGATAATTGTGTTAGTTAAATAAAATTATCAAGATAGATGTTTTTTTTTTGTTTTTAATTTAATATTAACTTTTTTATCAATTGTACTTTGTAATTAATATTACATGCATTACTTTAAAATATTATATTTCAGTTTACGATAATAATAAATGTAATTTCTTAAATCATATATTAGACCTATTTTTTTATTTTTTATTTATGTCAAAATTAAGTTTGTCTATATTAGAATATGTCAATGTCTTTGTTAATTTAATTTCTCTACCGTTCCCTGAAACAATTCAAATCCAAAAAGTTGCATGAAAAATCATGTTTTAACAAGTATTTTCTTTATATGTTTGTCTATATTAGTTTTAATGGCAGTGTTGATTTACCTGGATTACAAAAGTAATTATTTTATTTTAATTTTTTTCAATTTTGATCTATCAAATATAATTTTAATAAAATATTATTTTTTTGCATTTATTAAAACTATATTATATCTTTTAAGATTTCGTAGAGTAATAATTATACTTAAAATTTCTTATTATAAACAGTGAAGCGTGATTTAAATAAAATACCATTTTATTTAGAGATCAAAATATATGAAAAATATAATAAGAATATTATTTTCGCAATTCAATTAAAAGAAAAAAAAAATTAAAATTGAAATTAAATCTTTATAATATATTAGCATACTTTAAAAATATAATATATTACCATAGTTTAAAAATGCATTAAAAATCATTCTAATATAAATTGAGTGTGTGATGAAAGTTTAATGCAAGAAAGAAGATAAAGATAAAAGATGATAGATTGTAATGTGATATATGAATGAATATAAAGGTAAAAGTGAGAAATATAGAAGAAAAGGAGAGAGTAATAATGAGTGGTGAGAATGATGGGAGAAACAGCAAATTACAAAGAATACAATTGCAAGTACCCTGATGGTTCATGATTTTCTCCGCCAGTTAAATTAGTGAGCTTGAACTACTTTTTTCTACTACCTATAAAAAATAGCAACCACATTCAGGAAACTACAGTAACACACTATAAAAAGGAGTATTGATATTTGTGCACAAACACTGTATTGTCATATGATCACTTCACTGCTACTACTACTACAAATATACAGTACACATACCCTTTTTTCTTCACTCTCCTATTTCTTTCTCTCTTTATCAACAGTACTACTCCTCTCTCTCTCTCTCTGCTCATAAATTCAAACACCCCTTTCTTCTCTTTTTGCAAATGTTTTTTTTTTTAGATCATTTTGGAAATAGTGCCTTTCATTTGCCAGATTTGTTTGCTTATGAGATCTTCAATCGTTTTCTTATCTCTTCTCTGATTCTCATGAAGATATTAATTAACTATACTTTTCCTTCCATTTTTTTTTGTTGGAAAATGATCTTTCACATAATTTCTCTTCCGTGATTTCTGCTTTTGACTATTGATTAACTTTTTTCCTTTTTTTTTTGTTGTTACTGTTTTGTTTTTTAACTCAAATAAAAAAACTCCTGTATTCTGAGTGATATTTTTATTTATATATACCCTTTTTTCCATGCTGTCTTGTTTCTTTTATGTTCTTTAGGTTGAAGCTTTTGAAGTTTAGGTTGGCTTTGAAGACCTTACTTAGATTTATGAGAATGGTGAAGAAGTAAGTTGAAGATGTAATTTTTATTTATTTATTTAGATTCTTGTTAATTGCATAATATGTTTTTATTTGACCCTTTGAGATTTTATGCTTTTTAGTGTCAAATTACATTTTTGATTTGATGAATTATGCATGATACTGAAGAAGGGCTAGAAAAAAATTACATTTTTAATGTTAGAAAAATGTTTGTGAAAACTGTAAGACCTAGGGTTAGGGTTCTTGCAAGATTTGTTTGATTTTGGTCAAAATATATTGATTTCATTTGGCATATTAAGGATTTTACAGCATAATTATAATTATCTTTTATTGTTCAAAATTTTGGGAAGGATTTGAAGGCTTATTCTCAATAGAAGGATCAGGTAAAATTATCTCAATCTTGTTTGATTTTAGATTTGATGAAATATTATTATTCTAACAACTTCTTGCTTTTTGGTAAGATTGAATTGATTATGTTTTAAATATTTTTATAAGAAATGGTTTAAGAGAGCTTCCTTCAGTCCACTCATGGATAGGAAAAAGTTTTGAATTAGCTGCTGACTCATTCATTCAAACACAATAGAAATAAAACATAATGATATGCTATTGTGAATGTGTGGATGATGCAGGAGCTGAATTTCATCTTTCTCTTGTCTTTGCTTGGACTGAAGGGAGCTCCCTTTTTCTATTTTATATTATTTTCTTCTTATTCATTTCATTCTTGTTCATAATGCTAGCTCCATTTTAATATATTATTTCCCCTACCAAAAATATTATATATATGCTAATGGTATAGTTCACCATTATTAGTCTAAAAGGTCTAAATTCTCCTAGGCTTGTTTTTTTTTCCTCATAGGCTTGTGTTGGTGATTTGTATTCATAAATTTTGTAGGCAGATCAAAATGTTTATTTTGTTCCCTATATCTTTTTGATGTTTTATGTTTTTTTTAGTAGAAATTTGAATTCAAGTTCACTATTTTCTGAATTTTCCATTGATACCCTATATTCTATGTAAATTCAATTATAGTCTTCATTGATATTGATGGTTTTCTCTTTTCTCTAGATTGGTGTGAAGCACGTTTTCTTGAATCTAATTTCCTTTTCATAAAAGAAACACAATGGAGTAACATTTGTGAACATATAATAGTTAGCAAATTTCAATATTTTTTTTTATAATAGTCTTAATTATTTATAATTTTAATTTATGTATTCTTCCGTACAACAAATATTTAGTGATAAGTTAGTCAAAATAGTAGAAAATACATTTTTAGAGTGAACAAAATGACATTAATGTCAAACTATTCTAGAATGTTAGTGTATGTCTATTAAACTCTTCAAAAATAGAGTGAGTGAATATTAGAGAAGATGTCAAAGAGCTTCTCTCATGGGTGACATTTAGTGATTAAGCATCACTTCTAGTTAGGTAACTCATTAGGGAGAAAGGTTTCTATCCTCAACTTTTTTCTATGTAATGTGTAATTATTAGTGAGATATATTTAGTAATTTTTTTTGGATGTATTGTGTTTGAGTAATTGACTTGTTATTAAGTACTAATGTTTATAGTTCCTCATATTGTAGCACTATTAGATGTTGGTTCGAACTCACCATGCCCATCCTCATATAATTGTTTAAGTGATAGTCACGAAACTAATAACAAAAAAGTGCTAACAATAAAAAATATAAATAGATGAATAATTTATGCACATAAAATTTGTACGGATTCACTTAAGTACTTGTTTATAGCTAGCACCATTATGGATGCTTAAATCACACGAGATCAGGTCCAATTTTTCTTGCATATATTTGACTTAAAATAGAAATATGTACACAAGTAGGATTTTAGTTATTTCCCCAAGTTTATGCTAGTTACTCATACGATCGCATGACTTTTCACTCATGAGATTCTGTTACATACATGGACTATGTGTATTTATGCTATAAATAACATTATAGTAGAACTATTTTATTTTAATCAATTAGTTGGATCCACGTAATTCAACTCTAAATAACCAAAGCTCCTTTCTCTTAAAAATGTAATGTTTTTTTTAAACGTTTTGTAAATTGAATAGTTGACACAAAAATAAAATAACTGCATTACATGTGAATCTAATCATATTTCTCAATTTGTAGGTAATAATATTTTAGAAATAAATATAACATAGCGGTAGTGTAAATTTTTGTTTTGGTATGTTGTCGTGTAATTTTATTTGATACATATGTAAAAAAATTACTAATGATATGTAGTTATATTTGTAATAATGCAGTAATATTTTACAAATGTATTTGTAAAAATACTAATTCTTTCGTTTCATAAAATGTGTAACACTTTCAACTTTTGAAGAAATATAAATAATTTTGTTTAAACTACTTTATCTAATCAAGTTAGGTTTTGTTAAAATTAAGTCTGATTTGTTTAAAAAATTTAAGTTCTAAGTATGAACTAGATTTGTCGTTGGTTTACTTTTTAGACTTGAGTTTGGTCTTCATAGAAGTCTGGTATAATTAATTAGTCTACTTAAAAGTTTATTTTATTTTAATATTTTTAAATAAATAATAATATATATTTTGATATTTATCATCATATTTTGAAGAATACAACTATATATACATTCTATTTAAATTATATTTTATAATAATATATTTAAATATATTAAAAATTAAATAAGATTAATATATATAAATTATTAAAAGTTGAATATATAAAAATAAAGATCAAAATTTAATATAATAATTATAATAATAAAAAAGATATTTATATTTATTTAAATAAGTCCAAAACTTATTATATGATTTGTAGTATAATATTTTTAATTAAATAATTTTTTTAAAAATATTTGTTCTTTTTTGTTTAAAAAATAAGTATCGTCTGATGTAGGTCTCGTAAATCTTGTCGTTTGACTTATTCTCTTCTCTAATGAACTTAGATTTTTATTTTTGAATTTTCTACCTGATTCTACCTTTCTCTCTCTATATTTATGTTTATTTTTCATAATTCTCTCTTCATGGTAAATATTATACTTTTCTACTTTATTATAAAATTTATCTAAAATTATTTTATCTTTAACGATTCAAAAATAAATAATTTAAATTTCATTTATAATTGAGGGAGCCCTTTACATAATTATTTTACATAATTATAATGTGGACCCCTTTATTGTAACCAATAAATAAAAGTAGTTACTTTTACATGCATGAGCTGAAAAATGTAAATGAGCTGACTTGGAAGTGTGTAGAGTAGTGTCTTTCTTTATGTGATGATAGTTCTTATATAGATGGGACACAACACAGCATAGCATAATAAGGGGTGGAAGGTTATTCATGAATACCTAAGAAAGACTATTATACATTCATTGCAGCATAGTGTGTGTCGGTCAATTTATTCCAAAACACAAACAAAAGCAAATAAATAGAAGGTGTTGATATGTTTGTATATGACTATTTTGTTTCATTTGTTTCAATTTTCAAAGAACTATTAATAAATAATTAATTCAGCTTTTTTCTAACAAAATATTAACAAGGCTATTTGTTGATATTCTATTAATATTATAATAATTGATTTATTTATAAAAAAATTATTGCAAAATTAATCATTCTTTGAAGTTTTAATATACTTATTTAATTTTTAAATATAAAAAATGAGAGCATTTCACATTGAACTATTGTTTAAGTAATTAATAAAATTTATAAAATCGATTAATTTAACATGAAGTTTGGTGTGGTTGTCTTTTTCCTTATAAAAGAGAATTTGTTTATAGAGTAAATAACTGACAATAATAGTTAATCTTGGAGTTTTGAGTGTGGTTGGGAGTTGAAATAAAATATTGGATGGAAGTGCAAATGCAAATGCAAGTGGCATCAGAAACTAACCCTTAACTCTTGTCTCTCACCACAGAGGTTGGAACTTGAAGCTACAACGTTCTTCTACTTTGTTGACATTCGTGACATTTTTTTATTTTATTTTTTTCTCTCCCAAATTCTCGTCTATTTGCTTCCCCAATATTTGCATAGATGCAATCGATTCAAATTCAAAGACTAGACCACACTTGGATATTAAAATTGTAAACTTTCGATTAATTTAGATTTTTAAATTTATTAAAAGTTAAATTGTCTTATGTTGATCAAAATATTTCATAAATTTCTAATTCAAAGACAATTTTTTTGACAAAATAGTTGATGAATTTTTTTTAATTGACTTTAAATAATTTAAGGACAACTTGACATTTTATAAAATTGAAGTTTCTAAAAATTAATTAAATATAAATTTTTAAATATTAAAAATTATATTTAATTTATCGTTTGTTAAAAATTCTAAATTTTTATGAAAGATATTATTATAATGTTTTAATTATATATATATATATAAAATAATTTAAAAATTCAGATAATACATATAATTTGTTTAAAAATAGAGATCATTGACGAAAAATATTTAAGACACCGTTGTATCGTTTGAATAAAAATTTTGGATAGTTAAAAATAACATAGGATATTTTTATGAGAATCCTAAACTTATTTAACTTATATTTATAATAAAATAGTAATTTAATTATGTTAATTTATATTATTTTTAACATGTTTAAATATATTATCAAATAAAATTAAAAGAAGTTGATGTCAATTGAAATTAAATTTTTTAAAATGTAATCTTAAATTAAAAAAATATTTAATTTAATTGATTCATTCATTTGTTAATTTATTTAAATATATATACTTTTTTATTTTTATTTATTTAAAGATATTAATATAAAATAATTTTTTAATTAATTTAATTGTCATATAAAAAGACTTAAACTTAAAAAATGTCTATAATAGGATATAGGCAAGGGTCGCTTAGACCATCGATTTTGACTTATTCTTTCTCAATTTAATATATTCTCGTCTAGATGTGTGATATATATATAAATGGTGATAATTTGTTGATTTTCAAAGTAAATTTGATAAATTATTCTATTTAATAAATCAATATAAATGATAAACTTTATTAATTCAACTGTAAAATAAAAAAAATTATTGAATAAATTAATTTTATAAAATTTTAATTTCATTAAATAATTTTAAATTAATATATAATAAACTTTTTAAAAAATATAAATAAATATTAATAATTAAATTACACAATTATAAATTTCGAATATATAGAATTTTGTGGGCTTATTATCTCCACCTCTTTCTCTTTTCATATATATATATATATATGATTATTTTTGCGTTTTTAAATAGTCGTTTTCTTCGAGTTAGACTTCCAATTATAGCTGAATATGAGTTTAATATTTTAAGCAAGTACAATTCCAAATTCCAATTACTAGTGACATATGAGTTTTATTATTTAAGCAAGTACAATTGCGTATGTGTAATTGAACTAATTTAAAAATTAAAACTAAGCACAGTTTCTTGAGGAATTCGAGATGCAAGTACAATTGAACAACATCTTTCAATTTTCACCCTATTATAATTTTTAATTTTAATACATGATAAATTATTAAATCTGAAGAGGATTTTGCCCTAACTCTCTTCTTTATGTTTCTCTGTCAGAATGTTAATATATTTAATTCTATTTGTTGAAGGTTGATGTCATTCTTATGCTGGACCACTACCCCTTTGATTTGTTGTGTATACATTTTAACTAATTTAAAATTCGATGTGTTCGAGTTAAATCTATTAGAAAAATCATTTATTTGGCAAAGCATATGCTTATATAAATTAATTAGTTAAAAACCCGTGCGTCTTTATGGGTATACAAATTGTTAAACCTAAAGTTTGGTAATAATTTATAATCTCATTCACAGTGTGTAAAATGATTTAGAATTTAATTAATTATACCAATAATAAAAATTTAGAATTCAACATAAAATCATAGAAGGCATAATATAAATTTAAAAGGTACGAAATATTGAATATTATTACAAAAGATTGAAGTTCTAAACATGACAACACATGAAAATAGAAGATATTATAAAAAAAACTACAAACAACAACACATAGCATCTATTAGTCTTATAGTTTTTGATTTAATCCACATGTTAAATCTATTAGAAAAATCATTTTCTTGGTACAGCATCTGCTTATACAGATTAATTTAGTTATTGATGTGTTAATAACTTAATACAAAATGGGTTCTGGATTCTTCTCAAGTAATTAATGCTAATTTATCTTAAGAAAATATTTTTATTATTTATTAATATCTTTAGCTGCACGAGAACATGAACTTTATGTTAAAAGAAACAATAGGGTTAACTGGTTTCATAGTTATAATTTGTATGGTAAAAGACTCCAACAACATTTAATATATTGAGACGTGATTTTGAACTTACAATATTCCATTTCTCTTTATATTTTGTTACTCTAAATTTCGCCGGTAGACCTTTCAAAAAAAAAAAAAAACTTAATTAATAATATATTTTAAAATTGTATTTTGTTTATAATCAAGAATCCAAGAAAATTTTAAACAGTTGAGTTGAGTGAAATGGCAAGTGAATAAATTTAAAATATTAAATCGATAAAAATAAAGTAAAAAACATAAAAATAAAAATGAAAGAAAGTCATGTTATGTTTTAGTCTCTCCATCTAAAATTAAAAATAGATTTGAGGATTAAGGTTTTAACTTTGTTTCATTAAAATCACATCAGTATCTTCAAATCACCATCATCGCATCACCATCATATTCGAATTTTCATCTTCTTTGTTCAATCATGGTGTCATCTTCGTTTACAACAAACTCAAATTTATTTTCAATTGCTTGAATGAAGGCGTAGGAAAACAATACATATATTTATCTCTAACACTAGTGAAAATTCTAAACAATGATTTTTAAGATGTCATCATTGGGATGTGAGTAATTTTTCTTAAATATATAATTTTTATGTTTATTTTTTGAAGTTATAGTTTACATTTACTAAGTTTGACGTATAATTTTTTGTTTTTGTTTGTAGACCCTTTATAGTTGTCAATTTTGTATTGATAATGCGATCATGACAATTCGATGTTGGTGACCTGACAAGAGAAAGGACGAGAGAACCATCGTCCCCAAACTTATTTATGATTTTGTACAGAGAGATTAAAATATAAGACCTTTAATTTTTTTTATTTTTTTTTTCATCAATTTAATTACGTAATTTTATTTTTTTCATTATTTAACTTATTAGTTTGCCACATCAATCTTTCATACTACTTTGTTAGCCATATAATTTTTTTTAACAGTAGATATTGTTTTAAAATTAAATAAGCATATTTTTTATTATTTTTTTTTACAAAAATGTCTCTTATAAACAAGATGGAGTACTATTTCAGTATATATACTTTTATATTCAACCTATTTCCCCAAATTTTTGAATTTGTATTTTTAAGTGAATAAGTAGCATTATATTGATTATTTTTTTTTAAGGTCTTAGGTCTTAGATCTGACCAATATCAAGGACACTAAGTACAATAATTTCATAAGAGGGTACATTGGTCCAAATCGTTAGGAGCTTTGTTATTGCAACCCTAGTCAGATGATGGGCTACATATACTAAGCAATAAATCTTATTGGTACTCCCTTACACTTCAGATGTATCAAGTAAAAACCCTTGACCTCTAAATGTTATTTATATATAGAAAAATCAAGATCGGTTTAATCACCAAGATGAATTTTGTTTAAAATAAGACAAATATAAAAATAATAATTAGGATATCCACTATCTGTCCTGTTAAACCATATAAGATAGACACCTTTTAACCAAATTCAAAATAGAAACTTTTAGAAGAATTTGATCACACAAACATAAATAGTTTAAAACTAGAAATATCTTAAGTTTGTCCACTCTAAGGGAAAAAACTAACATGAATGGTTCCAAACTTTAAAGTAACATATGTTCAATAAAACCACAATACTTTTAGCTTGTTCATTTTCTCAAAAAAGACTAAGAGTTAAGATAGGTTGTCGATCATCATCATCAGAAAGTTGTGAATTATCCTTTTTTTGTTTGCTTAAAAGAGCATCACCCCCTCCATTGTAATTCATTTCCCTTCTTAAGTCCACTTCAAGAGTTTTTGATGAGCTTGGTCCTTGTAGAGAAAGTAGTTCTAGAGGATTCATCTTGCTTATTACCTACATTACATTTATAAGTTAGGAAACTCATCAATGAAAGTAAATTAAGCAGTTATATCTAAGTGTAAATGAGTTACCTGATTTTGGTTATAGCTTTTGTTAAATTCTTGGGAACTCATTATAGCTTGAAAGTCCCCAGGTTGATATGGAGTTCCTAAACAAAGCAGAGAAGCTTCCATTTCTCTAGGAAACATTGGTTCTGAATGCAAAAGAGATTTACTTGAGGAAATATTAATGTTTGAAGTAGTGTTGTTCATTGGCCTTGAGTGACACAATATTGGAGATTGTTTAGAATATGAATGATCACCAAGAAAGGACATAGAGTTTGTTGGTCTTGATTGAGAAATGAATTGTGTCATTGAAAAGTCCAATGGTTTTGTTTGAGGCCCTGAAATCACACGTGATGGATGGACAATGATGGGAACATTGCTGCTAGAACTTCCAAAAATTGGCATCTTTTGTTTTGAAGCATAAATTTTTTGTTGTTTAATGTTGTTCAACACATTGGCAAGTTTGGAAACCATGTCTGCATTAGAGATCTCTGATTCAACATGATGTTTTCCCTTTTCATCATTATCATAAACAGACATGTACAAAAAAGCAGCTGCACAATCCTCATAGTTTTCATTTAAGAACTTTGTTTTATCTTTGTTAGCAGCATTGCTGATAACATTTGTTTTTTGTTGAGTTTGAGTATGATGAATAGTTAATGGCTTATTGAAAAAGGGAAAGGTAGGAGGAAGCATCTGACCAGTACTATTATTGAGTGTGGTTGGTTGTGGAGTAAGCTGAGAGTCTGAAATGTTTTTTACAATATTTGAAGTTGAAGTTGAAGTGTTTCCATTTTGAAGTTGTAGAGACTGTAAAGTTTCTATTTTTTGAGCAGCAACTTTTTGGGCTATTGGTCCACAATCCTTCACAAATCGCAGTATACTCTCTTTGTAATTACTAGGATCTAGTTTCAACTGAAAATGCAACCATTATAAATTAATGTTTATAGGTTCAAATCATAAATTTGAACTGTATATAAATAAATAAAAATTATGAACTCCTAATATCACAAGCAACATATGAAACTACATAGATCCTTTATCATTGTGATGACATGTAAGATGTAGCAATGGTGTGTAACTCTTTTAAAAATAGATATGGTGTCTAGTTAGCAAATAGAGTAAATCTTCATAGAACCCAAATTATGAGACCCTACCATCTTTAAGTTGATAAAAATTAATGTAAATGAAGGAAATGTTTTGAACAATGATATCTCTCCTAATTCACCATTTCTTACTAACTGTAGGCAAAAGCAATAAACATATATATATATATATCCAACTTAGACTCATTTATAAAGAAATTATTTGGGTCCTCATGGTTCTAATTTGTGCACTTTCTCAATTTCTCATCTTTAATTTTAATTGTATATATGGATTTGAATACCCTATACACTTTAATTTATATATGAATCTTTCTTTACTGTTCCAAAAATATCAAAAGTATATTCATACAAAACTATGTTGTTGCTCAAGAAAAAAAATTCAACCTAGTTTGACATGGCATCTCTAGGATTCACTAATTATTTGGACATACTTATAAAGATAACATTTTTCATGTGGTTAGCTATATTCAATTTGTTCTAATAAGCTATTCAAACTGCACTTATTATTGAAAAGAAAAGAAAACATAACTTACTTCAAAGTTGGGCTTATTTGCATTTTGGAATTCTGAAATCAATGACTTGTTACATGGAAGATGATAAGTGAACCTCTTTTCTGTTTTAGGAACCTTAGAAAGATTATTATTGTTACTTCTCCCTGTGTTGAAAAGACAAAAACAAACAATTAGTAGTTGTTGTAAATGTGTCATGGTGTTACATATATGAATCGTTTGATCTTAAATTAAAAGTAGAAATCATTTAACATTAATTTACTGATGACATACTTCGAAATGTCTGATTTTAAATTAATACTTGAAATTGATTACCGTGCGTCTGTAATAATTTTATCATTTAGTTATAAAACGTTGACAGAGTCAGGAATACCATAATGATCCAATATTAATACACTAATTTTAAAAGATAAAAATAATTAAATGTACCATGTTAAACATTGAACATTGCTTGCTAAAGGTTAAATGAGAAACAAATTTTCATACCAACAACTTTAGTAGAAACCCTTGGTTTCCTCTCAAGTGGCTTTTTAGTTTGGCGTTTCTTGTTGAAGGATAACTCCAATTTGAAATTTTCAGGGTCAGCATTTAGATCCTCAAAAATCTTTACAGCATGACAACCAATAGTTTCAGCCTAGAAAAGTAATATGGAATTAATATTTTGTAATGAATATACACAATACTCTTTAGCTTAATTAGTAAAAAGAAACTGAATTAACAATAATTTGAAGGATTAATTAATGAAACTGTGTTTTATTTAGTCATACCACTTTGTGATATCTTGAGGTATCAGGATAAGCATTTATAGCATTGAAGCATAGTAGAAACACATCATACTGTACATCAATGAAATTGAAATTAATAGAATGAAATAATATCAATTATAAAACTATGATACAAGATAAACTAAAATTTATAGAAGGATAGAAAATGTACATATGATAATTTTGTACCTTGAATTGTTCAAGTGTTGTATACATGCCTTCGTGAACTTTAGCTCTCATAGTTCCAAAATCCATTGGCTCCTTTACAATTATATGGTAATCTTTAACCTTTAATTTTCCAGCATGAATGGCTCATCACAAACATAGTTTAATTAATTAATCATAAAATAATAAGAATCAGTTAATTAATGGTTAACAAACCATATCAGGATTAGTTGGCTCTCCAAACAGGTCATCTGAGTCTTTCCTGCATATTTAAAATGATATCTAGTTATTTTTGTATAAATAAATATTTTGTGACAATTTTGTCTATGAATGAATATATTTTATCTATTTTGAGCTTTATTTATTTATTTTACTTTTAACACAAAAACAGGGGAAACGTTGTTTGAAGTTTGAGCATCAATATTGTTCTTTTGTTTTTGTGGGGTATTTTAGAAATTTGAAAACTAAGTGATAAATTAGTATTAGGTGTCACATACAATGTCAAATATAGTGTATTAAATGTGATATTCAAATTATACAGCTGCAATAACAAAATATATATATATATATGTGTGTGTGTGTGGGGCTTTCACCTTTGTAAGAAATCAAGAACACTTTCCAAGACATGCTTGTCTGGCCCATTATTTTGAGATAAGGCTGCAAGTGCAAACATGAGTTTTATAAATATCAAATATGGTATTGAATAAGCCAAGAGGTGAAATGCAACTAAAAAATCTACATGTGCTTGAGATAGTAAGCATATACCATTTATCGAAGTACTTTCGTTATTGTGAGCAAGTCTTGCTTCTTGCAACACCTTCAAAATGGTAGAGAAATTGATCAAGAAATACAAAACATGCGCATGTATGTTTGGTTTCATAATGCATATTTGGTTTCTAGTGGAATCGACGTAGCCACAGCGACCGAATTAGTAATATTCATTTTCTAATATATTTTTTATATTGTTAAAATTCACGTGAGTTTTACCAAATTCATATGAGACCCACATAATTTGGTAGAATTTTTGTGAATTTTAAGAGATCAAATATAATTGTTTTCTTATTAAAACAAATGCTACACATCAAAAAAGAGGAACACAATAGGGAGAAAAAAATGTGAAAACACAACACCTTGAATGAAGAGATGAATTGATAAAATGCTCTTTTGGTGAATCTCTTCTTAGTTGAAACATGCTTCTCATCCTCATCAAAATCAAGCGAGTGATCCTCATCTTCAATTAATATTGCCTTGCCTTTTTCTTTGTCTTTATTGTCATTATGGTTAGTTGAATTTTTCTTTTTTTCCAATGCTAATGCTAACTTTCTCTCTTTTTCACGTCGTTTCCTCTCTTTTTCTTGTCGCTTCCTCTCTTTTTCTTGTCGTTTCTTTTCTTCCAAAGCAATAATTCTACTACTCCTTCTTCTATCTGCGAGTTCCTCCACTTCATCTTCAAATCTAACTCTTTTTTTCTCGGTCCCTATAAGTATACAATATACATTTTATTTGAAACAAAAAAAAAAAAAAAATCATTACAAACAATACTTCAAAGTTCAAACCATCTACTATCACAATATAAGAAAATAATATGCTATCCAAATTACAATTTTGTCCATTCATAATTAAAGATTAAATAGTAATATACTTTGGCTATTTAGTTTAAATAGAAAAACTAAATACAAAACTACACACAAAAAACAACAACAACAAAAATACTTCATGTAAAAAATTGCGCACAAAAAACTGCATAAAATAAAATTGCACACAACAAAATTTGTACGTAAAAACTTCACATAAAATTGCATTAATAAATTGCAAAACAAAATATTGCACATAAAAATGCAAAAAAAAAAAAGGCAATTGAAACATAATCGCCATATATATAATTGATCTCTAAAATAAAATCATTAACGAATTCGTTAACGAGACTACGATATAATTACTCAAAGAAGAAAGAAGAATTTGTAGTTTCAATAAAATTATATAAGAGATAAATATAAAAAATGATGGAATAAATGTTTTTTGGTATGTTGTTTTTTATTTTTTATTTTTTCTTTTAATTTTAAATACTATTAAAAAACACGAGACAAATATTTATCACTTATGAATATAAAAAATTGTAATTTTAATAAAATTACATAAATGATAAATATAAAAAATGATGAGACAAATATTTGGACTTGAGTTAAGTGGTGTATTATTTTTTAGTCAATGAAAAATTATATACTATTTATTTATCTAATATTAAACGAATGTTTGCGTTTTTTTTTAATCTCATTTTGATATGTTAATTACGTAATTGACCTCCAAACACTCGCGCGCGCTGCCGTCGTCTATCCGGCTCGGTCGAGTCGAGCTTGGGCTAAGTGGTGTGTTATTTTTTAGTATATGAAAAATAATAAATTATTTATTTATCTAATATTAAACGAATGATTGCATTTTTACCTCACATTGATATGTTAATTGCGTAATAGTCCTCTACCGAATCAACATTCAACATCTGATTCGGTCATATTCTTGCCCCGATTTCGCACATCAGTTATTTGGTAAAATCCTATCTATTTTCTCGTCTCTTTGTGGACCCACTCATCAGATTGGAGCACACATTTTTGTGGTCAAGATTGGAGTGCACATTTCAGTGTCTCTGACCTAATAGATCACACTTTTTTTTCCTTCTAATCCAGTTGCAGATTTCCTCTATAAATAGAAGGTTCTTTTCAATTGGAAAAGCACGCCAAAAGCTATTCGAATCTAAGACTTTTCGCTGCTTCTTCCCTTTCTTTCTCAATTCTTCTTTTCCTTTCAAGTGGTCGTAGTACCATACTATGAGTGGCACACATCTGATTGCCATATTAAAAGTGTAATTTTAGAACGGTTTTCTACAGTGAAGTAGAACTCCGATACAGTGTATCTGAGTTATTTTATCATGGGAATTTTGTGGTTGATAACCTGCCTTGTACAACAAGGGCAGTGCCGCAAAACGTCTTAAAGAGAGCGACCTAGTCCGCGACTCAACACATTAATATTTTCGTTAGGATAAATTGATTTTTAAAAGTTTTTCGAAACTTAAAAACTATAATTTTAAGACGTTTCTTTCTGCCATGTCTACCGACGAAATTACTGTGATAGGTTCTTCTACTTCTGACTTTAACAAACCATTTTGGTTTGTGGGATGTCACTTCAAACCATGGCAACAAAATATGTTATTTTTCTTAACCATGAAACATGTTGACAACGTTCTAAAAGATGACATTCGTTTTGTTCTAGAAACAACTAAACAAACAGAAAGGGATAAGAAAAGTGCTGAATTAACCCAATGAGAACATAATGATTAGTTATGTCAGAATTATATTCTAAATGGCCTTGCTGATGATTTGTATGATTACTACAATTCCAACAACAATACTATTAAACATGTATGGGATGCTTTAAAGAAGAAATATGATATTGAGGAAGTTGGAGCAAAAAAATATGTTGTTAGTCGCTACCTCAAATATCATATGACAGATCAATGGAAGCTCAATCTCATGAAATCTAGAAAATTGATCACGAGATCATCTATGAAGGTATGTCTCTAAATGAATATTTTCAAATTGTTGTTATTATTGACAAATTGTCCTCTACTTGGAAAGATCTTAAAAAATTTCTCAAGCATAAAACAAAAGAATTCTATTTGAAAAGTCTAATAACCCACCTTAGAATTGAGGAGGAATCCCGTAAGAAGGACGAGAAAAATAAAGTTCTTCTTGTTGCAAATATCAAGAAGAAAAAATTCATCGGAGTAGTTTTGAAGCCAAATGGCAAACAACTTAAGAATCATAATTACACCTTAAAGAACAACAACAAGAATGAGAATCCTCATAAGGTCCCAATTATAAGGCAACAACCACCTCCTAAAAATGGCTCTTTCCCACCTTTTCTTTGTTTTAAATGTTGGAAAGATGGTCATGTGGCACACAAGTGTAGGAATAAGTCAAACCCTGTTCAACATGTTAACTTAATAGAAAAGCAATTCATTGCTATGATAACTGAGATTAACCTTGTTGTAGATCAAATGGATGATGGGTAGACATTGGTACCTCACGCCATGTTTGTTATGATCGTGTTATGTTTAAAACATGTAATACTATTGAAAATAAGAAATGTTATTGAGAGATTCTCACACCACTAATGTTGCTGGTATTGGAGATGTGAAACTAATATTCACCTCTGAAAAGACCTTAATTATGAAGGATGTCATGCACACTCCAAAAATAAGGAAGAATCTGGTTTCTTTTCAATAAGGCAGGTTTTACTCAGCTATAGCGGCATATTCGTACACCATTTTTAAAAATAGTATTTTTGTTGGGAAAAGGGTATGCCACTTATGGTAAGTTTAAATTGAATATTGAAATCAATAAATTGTTTCCTTCTGCTTACATATTGTGTGATTTTAATATTTGACATATTAGACTCTATCATATGAATAAACATGTGATTTCAAACTTAAGTAACTTAGACTTAATTCCAAGGTTATCTTTAAAGGATTTTGAACAATATGATTTTTCTAGTAAAGCTAAAATTACTAAGAGTTCACATAGATCAGTAGTTAGAGAATCTGAACATTTAGACTTAATACACTCTGATATGTGAACTTGATGGGACGTTAACTAGAAATGGAAAACGTTATTTCATCACTTTTATTGACGATTTCTCTGAATATACTTTTGTATATCTAATGAAAAATTAAAGTGAAAATCAATTTAGTAAAAAGATTTAGAGGTTTTCGTAGTGATAGAGAAACATAAACATAATAACGAGTTTAATAAAACACAAAGAATTATACATGAAACTATTGCACCATATTCACCTAAAATGAATGGTAAAACTAAAAGAAAGAACATAACTCTTACTGAACGAATTGTTGCTATTATGTTTAACTATGGTGCTGCATCTCACTAGTGGAGGAAATTATGTTGATTGATTGCTATGTTTTGAATAAAGTTCCTAAATCTAGAAACAAAACATCTCCTTATGAGATAATGAAGAAAAGGCAACCCAACTTGTCTTATCTTTGAACATGAAGTTGTATGGCTTATGTTAGAATCCCCAATCCCGAACGAATAAAACTCGCTGCTAGAGTCTATGAATGTGTATTCATTGGATATGCATTAAATAGTAAAACAAATAGGTTTTATGGCCTAAATGCAAAAGTAATCATAAAGTCAAATGATATTGACTTATATGAAAATAAATTCATTTCAATTCAAGAAATAATGGGGGCAGCGAACCTAGTCATGTTCCTGTGACAAGAAGCACGGAAAGCAACAAACAACGTGAAACAAAAACTCGAAGAAGTAAGAGAGTAAGAGTTGCTAAAAATTATGGACACGGATATATAACCTATAATTTAGAAGAATATCCTGCAAATCTTGAAGAAGCTTTGTTATCATTGGATGTAGATTTATGGGAAGAAGCTATAAATGATGAAATGAATTCTCTAGAGTCTAACAAGACCTAGCATTTAGTAGACTTGCATCATGATTGCAAAACAATAGTTGTAAATTGATCTTGAAAAAGAAACTAAAACAGACGGAATTGTTGATAAATACAAGGCACGCCTTGTAGTCAAAGGTTTTAGACAAAGAGAAAATATAGATTTCTTCGACACTTTTTCACCAGTCACTAGAATAACATCCATTAGAAGACTCACATCACTTGCGACTATTCATAACCTGGTGATACACTAGATGGATGCTAAAATAGCTTTTTTAAATGGTGATATGGAAGAAGAAATATATATGGAACAACTTGAAGGTTTTGTAATTCATGGACAAGAAGACAAGTTCTGTAATTATTACAAATATGAAGAAATATAAATACTTTGACGGTAAACCCACTTGCACACTATATGATCCAAATATGAAACTTTTCAAGAACGCTGGTGAAGGTGTTAGACAGACTGAATATGCGAGCATTATTGGCAGCCTTAGACATGCAACTGATTGTACTAAACCCAATTGCATATGTTGTGGGACTGTTGTGCAGATTTACTAGTAGACCTAGTGTGGAGCATTGACTCGCTATCGAAAGAGTCATGTGATACCTACAAAGGACCATGAATCTCGGATTACGTTATCAAAAATTTCATATCGTCCTTGAAGGATACAATGATGTTGATTGGAACACCTTGTTATATTACTCCAAATCAATCAATGGCTATATTTTCAGTATATCTGGTGGTATTGTATCTTGGAAATTGAAGAAATAGACGATATTGGCTAAGTCTACTATGGAGTCTTAAATGATAGCACTAGCTAATGCTATTGAAGAAGCGAGATGGTTGACATGCTTTCTAGTTGAGATTCCTTTATGGGAAAAACCTATGTTCGTTGTGTTGATCCACTGTGACAGTACCACATCTATTGCAAAGATTGAGAATTTTTATTACATTGGTAAGAAACAACAAATATGTCATAGGCACAACACAATTAGAGAATTACTTTATAAAGAAGTTGTTATAATGGATCATGTACACACTGATAAAAATTTAGCAAATCTTTTGACGAAAGGATTAGCTAGAGAGAAAGTTCTAAATACATCCAAAAGGATGGACCTATTGTCTATAGATCAATGGGTCACTCATGATGGTAACTCAACCTAAAAGGCTAGGGATCCCAAGAATTAGATTAATGAGATCTATACTCTATGTGGAGTGGAGTACCTAGCTATAAGAGCATTATTGATAGACTCGCCTATGTGAATGTGGAAGTGGGGTTGCTTCCTATGGGATTTTGAGGCAGAATTCCTATAGCGTTCATTATACTGGGATACATGTGTAGAGCCATAAATGCATGAGCTTTTGAGAATACACCATATGAAAATATTGTGTGTGGTTTTGATATCAGAGATATAGTTCAAAACTACGAGTCGTACTTGTTGAATATGAATCTTACTATGCAAAGCTTCATGTCATGAGACACCTTTGTTTATGCACGATCTTATAGAAGCGTTTGACACTATTTCAGAAACCTTATTTTTAAATTCAAGTGGGGGATTGTTGGAAATGATGATGATATTAATAGAAGATTGTTGGAAATAATGATGCTATTAATGAGAGCTAGTGTTGGTGTGAATTGAAATATAAGGAAGTCTCATATAAGAGGGATAACACATACTAGTAGTGTTTATAAGGTGGGTGTATATAACTTGGGATGTACCCCAAGTGGTACCCCAATTTTTGGAAGGAGGAAGAACACATACACAATTGATCACCAATTCCTCCACGTCCGAGTCAACATTCAACATCTGATCCGATCAATTCCTTGCCCTCGATTTCGTGCATCGGTTCTCTGGTCAAACCCTAGTTATTTTATCGTTTCTTTGCGTACTCGCTCATCATATTGGAGTGCACGTTTATATGGTTAAGATTGGAGCACATGTTTCAGTGTATCTAACCTAATACATCACACTTTTCTTTGATCCAATTGCAGATTTCCTCTATAAATAGAGGGTTCCCCTGAGTTGGAAAAGCACACCAAAAACTCTCTGAATCTGAGGCTTTTCTCTACTTCTCCCCCTTTCTTTCTCACTTCTTCTCTTTCTTTCGAGTGGTCGTATTACCATACTACGAGTGGCAGTCATCTGACTGCCATATTGATGATGTAATTTTAGAACGATTTTATTCGGTGAAGTAGAACTCCGATACAGTGTATCTAAGTTATTTTATCATGGGGGACTTCGTGGTTGATTGTCTACCTTGCACAATTTAGACAGTACCGCAAAACGTCTTAAATAGAACGACCTAGTCTATGACTCAACCCAATAATATTTTCGGTGATATAAATTAATTTTTAAAAAATTTTCGAAACTCAAAAACAAAAACAAAAAACACAACAAGTCTACTTCAAAATTGAACAATACAACAACCAAGCTAGGGTGAGTCTTAAATGTTTAGCTTAGATTTGGTTTTGTTCCCTTTTATGCTTCTTTTTTCCACTTTCTCTTTTTTTTTTGTTTTTTTTTTACTCTTTTAAATCAATAAATTTTACTTTATTGTTTGAAAAAAAGTTAAATTAAATGAAATTTTGGAGTTTTTGTTGGATATTGGTATCTACAAAGTTAAAATAATTCAAAATTAAATGTATTTAAATATGAAAAAATATTATGGTATTAAATTATTGGATGTTGAGTCAAAGAATCCTCAAATACTTATTGTTAATAAATAAAGTGGAAAAACGATATTTATTTATAAGTAATATAGAAACCTCATAATAAAAAATAATATTTAGTTAATATTTTCAATAGGGAGGATGTTGAAATTTATAATATAAATAAATTATTAAATAAAATAAAAAGGTTAATATATATATATATATATATAATAAAATAATTGTAATAGCGGAATCGATTTAAATACAAAATGGGTATCTATTTCCCTGTAATCATCGTCACTTTGAAATCAGTGAAAAATTTAAACTTACTCAATTAAAACGGATGTTTCTATCAAAGTCACGAATAGATTTGTACAGATACTCACGAATGCGAATTATGTTGTCATGTCTAATTAATACACAGGAAAAAGAAAAAATATATTAATTAGAAAATTTTGAGGTTTAAAAATAATAGTGGCCGACAATCAATTCGAGTTGAGCAAGAAGGAAAATCAAATTTTACAGTATTACAGAGTCGCAGATCTCGATTGTTGGATGAAGATAACCTAACATATTTTAAATTAGATTTAATGTAATAAAAATAATATACCATCTGATCTGTATCGAACGACTCTAATACAAGGATTTTAGTGATAACAAAATGAGAAGTGAATTAAACATAATTACCAAGGGATCGATAAATGAAAGAGGTAACATTTATGGGAGATGTAATGAGGTTTGAAGATATCTTTACCATTAAAACAAGTCACATCATGCATGCAGATTATAAGCATAGACAAAACGATAAAGTTGGTGATAAGAAAAATAAAAATGAAAAAATAAATATAATAATTAAATACCCACAAGAAATCATGAGTGAAAAATTGTTTAAATGGTTTTGAAGACGTACCCATGATAATAGATTCAGCATCAACCTGCAAAGTAAGAAAACATCAATTGTAATAATCCATAAGCAACAAATAAAAACCACATAGAAGTCACAATTAAAAGGTGAAAGGGGAAAAATAACCAAAGTCACTCCTAGTCAAAGAGATTATGAAGAAGAAACCAATATTTTTAGGACCCACAAAATCTCTGTTTCTGAATGAAGAACACTCTGCTGAAGTTTATATGTTGTCTTATAATTTTATATATAATCATAAAAATATTTGCAAATATGGCTTCTCTGGCAGGTAGCACTGGAAAGGTTAGTAACGTATATTTGACAACCGGTCCAGTATTAAAATATTGTTCCAATAGTGTTTTAAATTTCCAAAATTAAGTTATACTTCCTCCAATCTCTCGTATAAATAAATTAAAATTATCAATTTAACACTCGATCTCTTATCAAATAAAAAAATTAATATAGGCCTCATACTTTAGAAGTTTATACCATAAAAAAATAATATAACTCGTATGAATTTCACCAATAAAATAAAAGAAAAATAAAAGAATGAGTATTAAAGTAAATGTTAGAAAGATAATATTTCTAACTCTCCTCAAAAAATTATGTCCTCACTCCATTTAAAAAAAATACTCATTTCATTTAATTTGTTCAAAATAAAATTAATTTGTATTATTTAAATTCCCTTTTTATAGGAACTTGTTCATGAAAATAAATGAATTACTAAAAATTAAGTTTTAAATTAATAAAAAAGTATTGTAAAAATAATAATGTTAAATATAATATAATTAATTAACTTTTATTTATATTTAAGATCATAAAAATAATACCAACGAAAGTTGAATTTTGTGGAAGGTACTAGACTCCCACAATATAAAAAATCAACCAGTTTAAAGAAGTATTTATATTTAGTGTATACTACATCTCGAATATCGTTATAAAAATAAGCTTTGTTTATATGAGCATGACCACCTCATATTTGAAAAGTGATTCAGTTTTCTATACAAAATATTTCTTTTTTTTTATAAAAGAATTAATCAATTTTGAAATTATTTATCAATCTTTTATAAAAGAATTAATTGTAAAATAAATAGAAATATTTCATTAATAATATATCACAATTTCATAATATTTTCAAGAAATACTTAATTTTCATTAATTGTTTATTCAAAATTTCATAAAAACTAATTTAAACGAAAATAAATAAAGTGAAAATTTTATAATGACAATAAATTTAAATTGAAGATATTCAACTAATGTATACTTTTTTAAGGAATATAAAATTAAAAAAAAATATTATAATTTGATTTCATTTTCTATTTTTCAATTAAATATTAAAAAAATCAAGTTTATA
>JBBPBS010000276.1:19978701-20017248 GCA_037974835.1 Cicer judaicum | reverse complement strand
TACAATACAAATGATTGCCATTAAAAAGTTTGTTAAAATCAGTGTTTTTTTTAATATAGCCAACATAAAAATATTTGCAATAATGTACTAACTATAATTTTTCACACATCAATTTTTTTACAATGTTTCTTTTAAAAATAAATCGTTAAAAAAGTTGTTGAGACAATTAATTGTCTGTATATAATTAATTAAATTTGATATTTTTTTAATATGATTTACATAAAATTAAAAATAATTATAACACATTAAATATAAATTTTTTACACTTAATTCAATTTTTTATAAACGAGTCACTAATTTTATTGGAGCATACTATAATTTGCATATGTAATTAAAGATATTATTGGAGATACTATAATTTGCATCTGTAATTTTCCTTAAAAAATATGCACTCACTTTCCTTTAGTCATTTTATTTATTGCTCTCACCTAATAGCCAACACAAGCATAAAAAAGCAAAACAAAACATCATAAAAGTTCACAAAAATGATTAAAATAAAATGACACAATAGTTTTCTACTGGAATGACTAAACTACCCAAAATTTATATTTTATCATAATTATTAATAATAATAGACAAGATAAATATTTTTTATTAATAAATATTAAAAAAAAACGTTAATAAATATTTATAACCAGTGCATAAAAAAAACGAGATAAATATTTATCGGTGATAAATTAAAAATTCATGAGACAAGTATCTGCCATTGATTCATAAAAAACACACCGAACAAAATATTTATTATTAATAAATATTTGTAATTAATGCATAAAAAATATGAGATAAATATTTATAAGTGATAAATATAAAAAATCATGAAACAAATATTTATAATTGTTACATTAAAAAAATATGGGATAAATATTTGTTAATAATAAAATATTAAAAAAAATTGATCAAATATTTTCCATTTTTTATTAATTTTCTCTATTATTATCTAAGAAAAAAAATATAGTAACGACATAGTAACGACATAGTAACCATGCATGATGCATCCGCACGAGTATTTTACTCGTCTTCAGTTAAAAATCATAACATTCCTTTCTCTGACGACCCTATTTGATTATCCAAACTAACTTTCTAGTTTATCATTTGAATTCATTGTTACGTGTTGTCAATTCCTCAATAAGATGATACTTAAAACCAGGGTTCTTACATTCAATAACTAAACGAGAAATGGGCACCACTTCATGTAGCTCTTGGTTGTTTGTCAGATGTATATTTCATATTATGCAAATACACATTCATGCTGAGCTCACATATAATGCAGGACCTCTTGGTGGCCCAAAATATGGGAATGATACTGTTACATGCCGCAGATGATTTCGGCTGTTAACTTAAGATTGGACAGTTCAAATTACACATTCAAAAAATCAAATAGTAGACAATCTCGAATGTTGATTGAGATCAAACACAATAATTGTGTTACTGCAGGAGATCTATTTCCCAGAAACAGATAAATGAATCTATAACCTTTTGCAAATCAAAGATGGATGTTTGTCCATAGGTACAGTTCCGAAAAGATGCAAACTCACAAATACAAATACAACTAAACATGGGAAAAACTGTAGAATCAATTGTTACCATTGGAAGCATCACAAATCTCAACATTGCAGCTTGAATGCTACTAATTGCATCCCATAGAGGCAGCGGCTAATAATTACACAAGTTCAATGTATGCCATAGGTGCATTATCACCCCGCCTTGGTAGGGTTCTTATAATTCTTGTATAACCGCCGTTTCTTTCGCCATAACGCTCTGGAACCTCTGCAAATAAAGCATGAACAATCTGCTTCTCATAGACAAAGCCCAGGGCTTGTCTCCTTTTATGAAGAGAACCATCCTTTGCCAGAGTGATCATTTTATCAACATACTTCCTAATTGCACTGGCCCTTGCCCTCGTGGTCTTGATGCGACCATATTTAAGGAGCTGAGTTGTAAGACCTCGAATGAGTGCCTTACGCTGATCAGGAGGCCTGTTGAGTTTGGGCACCCGTCTTCCGTGTCTCATAGCATAGACTCGGCCGCCATTGTCAATAATTGTGAAACCGTGTTCAAAGCCGTTAAATTCTGCTCAAAGAAGATAAAATACAGTAGTGAATTGAATGCTGAATTTCAAAAGATAATGGGTACTATGGGGAAGCAGATATCATTCACACTCAACAATCAAGAAACAACCTCGGCAGAAATGTTACAGTGCGATTTCTCCACTAGATCTAAGTAAGGAGAGAAAGCGAGAAGGTATTAATGGACTAACAACAAAATTCTGCAATTGGTAGCTTTTGAGAGCACATTCGACCCAACATCGTTATTGCAGAAAGTTCTTCTCATAAACATTTACGTGATTGGGTTGGGAAGTCATGGTGTTTTGATTCATAAGCTCTGCGATGCCATTTTATAAACTGAGAAATCAAGAGAAGATTTCATAGAGCTTACTCCAGCCCAATGTTGTTAATTGTGAATCGCATAAAATAGAAGTTTGTTCAAATTCTATGTCGGGCGCCATTATATCCTCTATTTGACAATATTTTATACTAAATAACACATGGTGGAATAATAGTGATTTGTTCAAATTCCGCTACGCTACAGCACAGTTATAGTCGCTACTTGACAACACTGCTCCAACCAATTCGTCAACAGTCAGAGTTTAATCTAACGGCTACTAAGGATTGCAGGGAGTTTTAGCAGCAGAAGTTCCAAACACTTGATAATTGTATGTTATATATAGACAATACTCGTCTAAAGTAAGCAACTCATTTTATCACGTAAGCATTATCAACTATTAATTATAAATAACAAATCATTAAAATACTAATTTGCTCACTTTACATTTTAGTCAATGTTAGAGAAACCAAAATAATGTTTTATAGTTATAGATTATGCATAGAGTTGCAAGGGACTAAACAGAAAAACGAAAGCTACAAAAACCATTACATTCTAGAGGAGTAATCTGTCTCTAAATTCTAACAGAACATAGTCAGAATAAGTTTCTTCACAAACTCAATCAATTATACAAAAATCAAAAGAGATTCACAATAATAGATAATTAATTAACGAATTAAAAAGAAGTATACCTGAAGATAAAGGACCGAATATGGAGAGAGAGCGAAGTCCGGTGAAAGAGGGAAGTAAGGATTTGGGTTTGTTTGAAGAAATTCGGAGTGTCGTTGGTGAAGAACGACGTGTGAAGCGTATTGAAGAAGCGGAAGTAAGAGGAATAGAAGGCAAAGCAGAGCGAAGTGAAGACATACTCCACCTGTTGTTGCTGGTATTGTTGGTTGTAGCCATAACCGCCATGTTAGCCATTATTGTTGAAATTGAGAAGGAAATGCACCTTTACACCCAGAAATGCTTCAATTTTTTTACAGGATAAAAAAGTGGATAGAGATTGGTGAAGGAGAGACATAGAGAGAGATTTTAGATTGGGCCATTTTAATTCAATCCTTTCGCCTTTCTATTCACACCTTCCTTGTTTTACTCTCCACCCCCTTCTTATTTATCTGTATTACCGTATTT
Organism: Cicer judaicum; assembly: GCA_037974835.1. Taxonomy (NCBI): domain Eukaryota; kingdom Viridiplantae; phylum Streptophyta; class Magnoliopsida; order Fabales; family Fabaceae; genus Cicer; species Cicer judaicum. Next base: position 20,013,732 of record JBBPBS010000276.1, on the reverse strand, counting down.
CAGTTAATAAGAACACATTGTCACGGTAAATTACTAGTTTTTATTTCATTTGTATATATACTCACTTATTTTATATAGATCCTGATTGTAAAATGAATAAAAAACTGCAAAAACATTCAATCGCATCTTATTATATTAAATATCATATTAAAGGACGTGCATTGGTATTTATAAGTCTGTTTACATCGATAATTAATCGCAATTGGTTGATACATCAAATAAAAAACTCAAAAAAGAAAATTGTGGAATTATTTGAATTGTTGGTCAGTTATAATTGTTTGTTAGTATAAAATTATTTTATATTAATAATGTATAATTTTTTTTTATACATTAGATGATAATTAATACAATAAATTTATATATAAAATTTTGTATTTAAATCTGAGACACATATATATAATATAATAATTTTGAAAACACTAATATAATAAAATTAATTACAAATATGTATAATCTTTGTTCTTTATAAATATTTATAGATATATTTAGAAAGTTAATATAAGTGATATTATAATGTAATTTAATTATAGATATGCGGTAAAAAGAGTTTTACATTGTTTTGTATATACAATCAATCTCAATTAATTTTATTTTGACATCTTATAAACAATGTTTAAATGATCTTATAAAAACTTATTATTTGTCATTTCATTTTTTTTTATAGACATTGTTTTGTCATTTCATACAAACGATCAGATTTTAAATACATTTGTGAATGTTAGTATCACTTTTAACCGTCTCAAAGTTGATTATAAATATTATTATTTGTTTTGACATTTGTAATAATTTTCAAATAAAATATATTTTATCTATAAAATTAGTTTTAATTTGAAATTGAATCATCTATGATGAAGAATCATTCCCTTAACAAATACAATCATTTATAAACATTCCATTGTGGTGTAAGAAAAAGTTATATTTATAGAAATGAGTGTTTTTATAGTCCTCATATATAACTTCAATTTTTTAAGGTTTCAATTAATAAATAAAAATAAAGGAGTGTTAGTTCAATTATAATAATGTAAAGTTATTAGAGAAATTATTACTTTTATTTATTTAGGTGCCAGAGTGAAGATGATGGTACTTAATAGACACTGATTGAAAATTTATAAAAGATGACTCTCAAAAAATTATTTGCTAACAGAGATTTCCTTATAGATACTATCAGAGTTTTTGCCTTTATAATTAATTTTTATTCTTTAATTTGTTATTCAATTAAAAATGAGTGTAACTTTTACATTTCACTAAAAAAAATTGTTTTTATTTTAAATTAATGATGAGTTGAATTTTTATAAAGTGAATATACAAATTAAACCTTGAAATATAATGTCCGTTAAATCAATATTTAAATTATGATAAATATATTTTTGATATTAAAAAATATTAATAAAAATAATTAATATATAAACTTTTATCGATAAATATTTTAATGTAATATTATAATTAAATATATAATTTATCCACGTTGATTTTATATAAATATGATGATACCTGAAATAAATTTATATATAAAATTTAATTGTATCAAATATAAATTTATGAGTAATTATAATTATGTATTGATTCGTTATAGATAAATTAATCTATTAAATACTTAAAAAATTATAAAAAATAAATTTATATTATAATAATATTAATATAAAACAAATTTGAATTAATTAAATATTTAATTAATATATCACATCATAATCTCTCTACAAAAAATATATTTATCAATTTTATGAGTAATTTGCCTTTTGATCCAATTTTTATACTAAAAAAAAGTGAGTGTAATTATGGAAGGAGTAAATTGCAAAAGAAAAATTTGTTGAAGCTTGTGAAGGTACAATTGTACAAATGTTGTTGCGCAGCATTGGCAAAATTCCCCATTTGTTTCTGCGTCATTCTTCATCACCGCTACGAATCAGACCAATCCACTCTTCCTTCATTAAGGTTGGTTTCATCACTTTCTCTCTCGTAGTTTTCCACTTTCCTTCTTCACTCATTTCCCCTTTTTCTCTCCTCTTGATGCAGATGGCTGCTGCAGAAGACTACACTTTTGGGCCTTACAAGATACATCACAGTGAAGTCTTCTACTCCACCAATCTCTCTTATGCTATGGTCAACCTTCGTCCTCTTCTCCCTGGTAACAATGCCCTTTTCTCAAAACACTTTTTTTTTCTTTTTCTTTCTGTTTATTATTCATTGATGTACTCAAAGAATGTTAACTGGGTTTGGCTACCCAACAACCAAAAAAGTGTCTTTTTATTGTACTGTTTATGAAATTGCTGTCTTTTATGAGATTATAAAATATCCATTTTGACATTTCATTTGATTTATGTCTCTTTGCAGGTCATATCCTTTTTCTGGCTTTCAATAATACACTGCTGGGTGGGATCATGGGATGGTTGTTGTATTTTTTTTTATAGTTTATGACTGAATGAAACTTCTAATTGGGTGAATTTCATTTTCATATAGTGTTACTGTTTTTGGTTGGAAAATATTAACTTCATAGCTATGTTGAGTTTTGCTGCATGCTGTGGTGTGGCAAGCAAATGCTACTTTTTATCACTTATAATCAAATCAAGATTTAGGTATAAAAATAATTCATTTTATTATTTTAATTTGAAACAATTGAACAATATTCTTTTTCACAAAACAGCACATGCTTCAATTAACTTGATTTAAAGGTTGAAATTGGGTTCAAAACATGCTATTACCAATTCTTCTTATGAAGCTTCTTCACATTATCGACATTTATTTTGATTTATTGTTTCATAATGATCACTGGAATGCATTCAAATGTTGATAGGATATACCTGTGGTTGATTGTTTGATCTGCCGTAAGGGATCTATTTGTGTCTTGCATATGTTGGAACTAAGCACATGTTTGATATTCACATTTATTGTGCATAATGTAAAGTTGTAAGCTTGAATCCAGAGGAGTATGGAAACATTTGACTTAACCGTCTTCACATGTGCTTATCTGTCCAAAGCGCGAAGTAAAGCGTTTTGTTGATCTCACTGCTGATGAGACTTCAGATTTATGGCTCACTGCACAAAAAGTTGGTAGGCAGCTTGAAAGTTATCATAAGGCTTCATCACTCACTCTTGCTATCCAAGTAAGATTGAAGTGAAATATGTTCATTTGAACATTTCTTTTACTAATTGCTTTGCGATAAAGAATAATGCTAGCAAAATGGAATGCACTATTTAATACACACTTTTGAACACATCCTCTTTGACGGGTTAAAATCCACATGGATCCCACTAAATTTATATGAGACCGACATGATTTGGTGGGACCTATGTAAATTTTAACCAATCAAAGAGAGTGTGTTGCGAGCACTCCTCTTGCGATAAATTCATTCTTATTTGACATTTGCATTTACTTTTTTTTTTTTCTGTAGCATCTATATTTTATTGCTGGAGGATAGTTTAACTGTTCATATTTCTTTAGCATCTATATTTTGTGTTGCATACTTGCAGTTGCAATCATGTTTTTATTTACACATTCACCTTTTATATTTGACCAAACAGGTGGATGCTGATATTTTTCTCTGCTCGTCACTTGTAGCTGTTTACCTTTTTTTCTCCGTCTCATTTATATGCTATTAAGTGAACTAGATGATGCTTTAATATATTAGCAATTAGCAATGCATTATGCAGTAGTTAAAAAGATTCCATGTTTCAAAACTTGTGGTCTAATTATCAATTATGTTATGTATCAGTTACAATTTTTTTAATATTTTGTAATTTGCAATTAAGCTCATCCATCATTTAATGTTGATTAACTTTTTATTATTTGTTAAGCATTTTTCTATTGATGAGATGATTCAAGTGTTAAGAGGCACAATACCTTCACTTCTTAATTTTGTGATTCTGGCCTGTGTATAATATCAAAATTTATCTACTTTTACAAACTATGTTAGTGTCTGCATGATAAGCTACTAGTGTCTCAGAAGAATAACCAAATTATCTTTCTGCACTTTAGGATGGGCCCCAAGCAGGACAAACGGTACCTCATGTTCACATTCATGTTGTGCCACGGAGAGGCGGTGATTTCGAGAAGAATGACGAGATATATGATGCGGTAAGATATAAGTTTTTCTCCAGGCCATGCTGTTGATTCTAATCTTGTGTTTATTTGATTATTTATTTGGGGTTTGAAATTGATTCAGATGGATGAGAAGGAGAAGGAATTGAAGGAAAAACTTGATTTGGACAAGGAGAGGAAAGATAGGAGCCTTGAAGAGATGACTCAAGAGGCAGATGAATACAGAAAACTTTTCTTGTAACATTTTAGATAGCAATACAAATAGAGTTCTTGTCTGCTTCCTTTGAACTTCTGGTTTTCTCATTATAGACAATTTAATGCACTTCCTTGTGGTTGTGGCCACAGAAATATTTATCCATTATTACTTTAGAACTGAGTTGTACTAGACCATACAAGTCATACAAATAGTAATCTTCTGTGGAACTTTTTAAGATTTTCTATTATACTCTCCTTAACTCTTTAACAAAGAGTAGTTAATATCTGATATACTAGCTGATAGTGGATAAATTAGCTAATAACTTATAGTCAATAAGCTAATAGATCAAATTGAAATTGTTGCTAAAATTAACGGTTGAACTAACTGATTAATATAAAATGATTAATATTCTTAATATTTAATATCTTCAACAGCACCTGTTTAAACTTTAGCCCTTAGATTTTGCCTGGTAGTGTTGGCGAATTATTAAAATACATTCTTAACCCCTTTAGTTGCAAAGTATACTCCAAAAATACACCTAATCCTTCAAACAGCAGCACATAGTTACATAAATGTCTGCTTAATATATGAAAATGACTATAAAAAGTCAAGTGTTTTTCATTAAAATAGTAAAATCTTTCAATTTCATAAAATGTGATAACAACTATTTGTGGCACACCTTAAAGGGGGTTGGGAACCTAATATAATTATAATAAGAGGACTATTGACTATTGACCTAATTAACTATTCGTGTAATTTATCATTCACACTTAAAAAATATTTTTATGAAGACCTCTTAATTTGTAATTATCCCATTCACAAGATAGGACAAATGGAATAAGTAAGAAGAAGTTAACTAAAAAAAAAAAAAATTGTCAAACAAGAAATACATTGAGTTTCTATAAGTACCAAAGCAAAATGCAAATTGTAAAGCATCTAGCTACTGGTTTTTCTTGTATACTACATTTCTAGGAGCATCATTATTATCTCCTCCATTATTAACTTCATTAAGGTAAATAAACAATTAGCCTTAATCATCAAATGTTAACTTGGTTATTTTGCTTTATCTATATTGGGATTAATGTTACTTTTATGGGAATGGGGGTGTAATTTGTAAATACAGATGGATGTTGAATATTATGATTTTGGACCTTACAAGATTCATCATAGTTCAGTGTTTCATACAACTGATCTTTCTTTTGCCTTTGTCAACCTGCGTCCTGTTGTCCCTGGTATGTATCATGCTCATCTTATACTCCTCTACTCTTCATGCTTTAATATCTTTATTAACCACCATCCTTTTTTCCTTTTGCAGGTCATATCCTTTTTAATACGACATTAATTAATAATAATACATAAATAATCTATGTAGCACTTACACTTTAGGTTGAAGGCGTGTGTGGTATCCGACACTTGTCAGTGTAGGATATTGATGTCAAAGTGTCAGCGTTAGTGCTTTACTGTGATTAGTCCATTTTTTATAATATGCTAACAGTCAAATTGAGACGCTCTTTTGTTATCACATATAATTTGTTTGGTTCTAATAAAAGTGAGTGGATGGAAAGTTTTTCGAAAAATTTGTTTCCTTCTATTGGTTTCTATGTTAGAGAGGAAGGAAAACTTTAGTTGATTGTAGGCATGTTGATCTATTGTACCATTTATTCTATTTTTTTACTAAATATATATTTCATTTTTATACAAGGTTATTTATGTCATTTAATAAAATAAATCATTTTCTTTCGTATCACTTTTTTTCACTTTCACTTATACCAAACAATTAAAATATTACCTCACTTTCTACCCCCTTTCTATCTACTTTCTTTCCTTTCACTTTATTTCGCCATCCAAACATAGCAATAAGGTAATGAAAATTCTTAAAATCTTCGTATTGAGGCTGCAATCATGATTGTGAAGCTGAATTGGGTGGACTTAACAGTAGCTACACATGTTCTTGTTTGTCCAAAGCGTGAAGTGAAGCGAGTTGCAGATCTCACTGATGATGAGAACATTGATTTATGGCGCATAACTCAGAAACTTGGCAGGCAACTTGAGAGCTACCATAATTCATCATCACTAACATTTTGTATCCAAGTAAGACATTTGGAGAATAGTTTACCATTTTATTTGAGCATATAAAGATTTTCTTTTGATGTGATTTCCTAAGACTAAATGAACATGATTATGATATTTAAAAATGTTGAAAATACATTAGATGCTCCGGAAATTTTAGTATATTCTATTTTGAAGAAAAAGTTACTTTAGAAACTACTTTTGTTTGTTTGTCAAGTTTTACTAATAGAATTGTCAAACTATGAATATCTGTCTGTGCGTCAGTCACGACTATAAATTTAAGACTAATCAATATTACTAAATCATAGGATGGACCTCACGCTGGCCAATCCATTCCTCATGTTCATATCCACATCCTTCCTCGGAAAAGTGGCGATTTCGAGAACAATGATGACATTTATGAAGAGGTAGGATGAGAACTTCTATTTGTTTTTGAATAATAATTTAACTATTTTGTGTGAGTTATTATAATAATATTGACTTTCATTTGATTTGATGTTATTGTTTGTGTGTGAATGATATAGATAAATGAAAAGGAAAAGGAGTTGAAACGGAAGCTAGAGGTGGATATAGAGAGGAAAGATAGGAGCCTTGAAGAAATGGCACAAGAGGCAGTTGAATATAGAAAATTTGTCCTTTGACACTTTTTAACTCCACAAGAAAAGATATGAAGAGTTATTAAATCTAGCTAGATGAAAATAATATTGATATAATAATAATAAAGGAACAAAGTCATTTGGATTTACAAGTTTCCTATTGCATGGAAGTCTCCACTCTCAAGCTCAAGAAATTTGAAAATGCGTGTATTTTATGCTAGCTTTGGTATTGCACTTAGAGGGATGACACCAAAGAAAAGCTATATAGAAATAATACTAGTTTATGTTTTCCCTTTATTATGTTATTTTTAATAAGTACATTTATGAGAGTATCTTAATAACTTCTTGAATCTAATAATCGGTCCTTAGTTGAATTGACAACCACGTGTAAGGAAAAAAAAAATTAAAGTTGAAGTATATTAGAGTGCTCAAAACTGATCTGATGTAAAATTTTAAGTCCGTAAATCGTTGTCATATTTAACACATTCTAAAATGTTGAAATAGATGTCATAGTAGTCTATTATATATATTTAAAATAGACTCCGTTGCCACCTCATATTTTCTTCCACATATGCAAATATTTGCCACCTCAATAATATTTGTCACCTCAACCAAAAAGCTTACGTGTACATCTTCATAGAGAGTTTCTCCTACTAAGTTTTTAGTTTTTTCACAAATTCTATACACCATCCACTATTTTATACTATCTCCTATTTAAATATTATTTCATAACGTCTACTCAAATTTTTCTAAATTAATTCCATATTCTTATTTCATAATGTCACATTATTATTTCATAACATTTGTCCAACATCTTTCACATTAATTCTATATTATTTTAAAAAATTAATATGAAGTTTTATGTCTCATTTATCAAATGATTATTAATACAGTAGTTATATCAATAATATATATTCAATTTTATCAATCTAATTTATAAAAGAGAAGTACCAAACAATAATATATATTTAACTTTATTCAATAATATATCTTCAATTTTATTAATCTAATTTGTTGAAGAGAAGTACCCAACAATAATATATATTTAACTTTATATGAGTGTTATTATTGTATTTTCGAGAGAAAATTATTTTGACATATATTATTCTACTTTTTCAAACAATCTCTACCATTAGTGGCTTTTAACCCAATTATTTTCACATAAGTAAATATAGTTAAAAAATTCTTATTATATATTATTATTATTTATCATTTAATATTATGTATAACTATTAATGTGTCGTGAGTTACAAATTAAAGTACAATTAATATATAATTTTTTTCATAAAAAATTAAAATTGAGTATTCAACCATTCTTATCTCTTTTAATTGATCTCATCTACGACATGAAAATATATTGACTACTCAAAAGATAAAGAAGATTGTCCATATTATATTTTTCTAAAAATATTTTAAAAATAAATTTAGATTTGACAACACAATAAAAGAACATGACTAATTTGATTTTGCGATAAATAATCATATATTAATATTTATTAAAATACTTTTAATATTTTTAACACTAAATATAATTTATAAATTTTGTTTGTAGGATGATAATTACTGTAGATTTTTAATACTAAATATATTAATTAATTGCAATTACGTTATACAAAATATTTTACATATTCTCAAATGTGTGTTTGTCAACTCATATATAATAACTACTCAAATAAACTCAATTGAAAAAATACTCTACAAAGAAATGAATAAATTGTATTATTTTTAAAAAATTTAAATTTTATTTACAATACTACTAATATGTTAAAGTCTATACATATTATATTATTTTAAATTTTTAAATTTTTATTCACAATACTACTAATATGTTAAAATTTATATATCCCGTAGTCACATATATTATTAGAAATAATAAAAACGACATAATATGTTAAAATTTATATATCTCCACGAGTTATATTCTAGTTATAATAAAAACGACATAATCTTTTTACCATAGTCACATGCATTATTAGAGATGCTCTGAGCAAATAGAATGAAATTAAAATTTCTCTTTCATGTTACTTTCACTCTCTCCTGTTTAATGAGCAAAATGTTTATTTATAGATTTATTGAACAACATACATAATAATATTACGTAGGTGTTTAGTAAATAGAACTTACAACAATAATCAATGACAAGTCCGCACATTGTTTTTAGTGTATTTTAATTTTGATAACTATGTGTAAATAATATCATAAATAATATTTTTACAAGACAAGGAAAGTGCAAATTTGACTGATTAATAAAACAAAGAAAGGCTATTTATTCATACGACACTTTTTTTATTCTTCAAAAAATACTTTCAATAAATATTTAATCTACTTTTAAAAATTAAAACAAGTGCTTTATAAATAGTCTACAAAATTCAAATTTTTCGAAATTCAAATTGAATTTAGAAACGTTTTGTACAAGATCAATGTATAGCCCATGAGAAAGTTAGGCCCAGGCCTAATACATGAATTGGCGGGAGTATGAGTGCTCCGGTTAACCGTATAAGTCACAGTACATGAGTTGAGCATCTTCCATTTCGAACTTCTTGTCTTCCTCCTTTATTCACCACCATGGACTCTACGCTCTCCGTTCTCAAGGTAAACCCTTTTACTTCTCAACTTCATTCTTTATTATTTTTCCTTTTTCTTTGTTAAAATTAATGTTTGCACAAACAAACCTACCAACTTCATTTCCATCATTTGTTGCTACAAAACTTTGATACCCACTTTTCATTTTCCATTTTACTAGGCGGCTTTTCAAAAAGTTTAGTTTTTGTTGTCTTATTATAAAAAATTTGAATGTCGTGCAATGGGAAAGTTGTTGTGTTGCCTCCATTAATGATGTATAAACCTGTGTCCTGGTGTCCCACTTGACTTCGACACGACACAGACACCTTCAATTAATTTATTTTCTCAAATTATTAATGGCGTGTGAGTATTGTCATGCTTATCAATTTTGAGTATTTGAGTGTTATGAGATTGCTCAATGCTGATATGTTTGTAATTTGTATTCAGAATTACTTCGGGTATTTAGGTTTTCGGCCCTATCAGAAAGAGGTTATTGAGAAAATTATTGAGAAAAGGGATTGCTTGGTAGTCATGGCTACTGGTAGTGGCAAGTCTTTGTGGTAAAATGCTTCATCACTTTCTATCACTCTCACATTCTCACTGTGTTTTTCTTGTTCAAGAAGCTAATTGCCTAAGTTGGAGAGTTGTAACTGGAAAAGCTAAACTACATTTTTTGTTTATTGTTGAATAGCTACCAAGTACCTCCATTGGTTGTGAAAAAGACTGGGATAGTTGTAAGCCCTTTAATATCACTGATGCAAGACCAGGTGAATTCATTCTTCTGGTTCCATGGATCTTTTTGTTTTGCATTTCTATTGTGAGTGTTTTTCTGTATCGTCTATTAGTGACTATCTAATGTGGAAAATGCGAAAACAGGTAATGGCTTTGAAACAGCGAGGTGTCAAAGCTGAATATCTTTCAAGCGCTCAGAAAGATTACACCGTTCAGACTAGAGCTGAGCATGGTCAATTTGACATTCTGTTCATGACTCCTGAGAAGGCATGCACAATTCCTAACAGGTATGGTATATTTATGGAGTAAAATTATGCATAACCTTCATTTGTTAGTAGTTTTCCTTTTGCAAAGAAATGAGGGATAGACTTAGTGCTTTGAGTTTATCAGTTGTTGGAGCTGAAGTTGTTTGACTAGGTGGTTATTGTGCATCAGTATCCTTTCTTCTTTTTGCTCATCCCTTTTCACCCATGCTCATGGACACGTTATTCTACAATGACATTTCAGTTGATTCATGAATCCAATGCTCCTGGTGTGGTGTTTACGTGTGGTTGAGATGATAATGCTCAATTATGTCCATGAATAACTATAATTGCTACTTGGTTGTATCTTTTCAGGATTCGATCAATGATCTTAGATTCTTGGTCCACACCGTGCCTTGTCTAATTATGTTCTGCTGTTAAATTCATGTCATTTATGCAGTTTCTGGTCTAATTTGCTTAAAGAAGGAATTAGTCTTTTTGCTGTTGACGAAGCACATTGCATATCGGAATGGGGGCATGACTTTAGGGTGGAATACAAGCAGTTAGACAAGTTACGCAGCGTTCTGTTAGATGTTCCTTATGTTGGTCTAACTGCAACTGCGACTGAAAAGTAAGCATCTTTTGTTTTGGCTGTTAGTGAAGCATATCATTGCTGTTTTCAATATAATTTTATCCACATTTTGTGCCTCATTTATCTTGTATATGTTTTACACTTGTGCTCATTTATGTACCATATTGCCAGGGTTCGATATGACATCATGAATTCCCTGAAGATGAATAATCCTTACGTTGCAGTTGGTTCGTTTGATCGCCCAAATCTTTTCTATGGTGTCAAGCAATTTAACCGTGGACAATCTTTTATTGATGAGCTTGTGGAAGAAATATCAAAAGAAGTTGCTAGTGGTGGTTCAACTATAATTTACTGCACAACAATCAAAGATGTAGAACAGGTAATGTGTTAGAATTGTTAAGTGTGAAACCCAAAATGGTGTTACCATGCTGTCATATCACTGTCCACTTGAACACTAAAACAATTTAATTGTCTTGAGAGTCCATGAACATTTAATGAACCATGAAAATAATATTATTCGACTTTCAATAAAAATGTCATGTATAATTGTCTTGAGAGTCCATGAACATTTAATGAACCATGATGTGGCTCAAGATATTTTGTTGTTTTTAGGCACAATAGTTTAAAGTAGTGCTGCATGGTATTATATGGGATATTTGTTCATCTTTTCAATCCACTGTGTAAAATAAAACTATTCCTAGTATTAGGAATGCTTTGTTAGATATGTAAAAGGAAAAAAAAAGTTTTTGTTGAATTGAAAGGTCGAGTAAGTATGTTTTGTTCCTGACCATACACAACACGCTAGTACATACCTTGTTTTGATCAACTGCTCTTCTGTCTATATTTTGTGTTTTCTGTCTGTCACTGTTTGGATTTTCCATGATATAAATTCGGTCGGAGTATATGAACTGAGGCCTTTACTCTTGTATTGATTTTTTTTTGTATAGATACATAAGTCATTTACGGAAGTTGGTATTAAGGCTGGAATGTACCATGGCCAAATGGATGGAAAATCACGAGAGGAGTCTCATAGGTGAGTATTCTGTCTTATATGTTTTAAGAATATGAAATCAATTTTGGCCTTTGATCATTATGGGTGTGGAGCATGCTCCTTCCCCTGCCCCCCTCCTCTCTCTCCCTCTCTTGTTGAAGATGCTTGATGCATTTTAAGCCTAACTGACTGTATGTTAATTTCTTCAGATTATTTGTTAGAGATGAAATGCAAATCATGGTGGCCACAATTGCCTTTGGCATGGGCATAGATAAACCTAATATAAGAAAAGTGATTCACTATGGCTGCCCTAAGAATCTAGAGTCCTACTACCAGGAAAGTGGGCGATGTGGTAGAGATGGTATAGCTTCTGTTTGTTGGCTTTACTATACAAGAAGTGACTTTGCAAAGGGCGAATTTTATGCTGCAGACTTAAAATCGGTATATATATTTTTATTTTTTAGCAAAAAGAGGTTTGGCTGATGAATTTTATGGTTTAGTGAGCATTGAACATGCTGACTGCATGCATATTTCCCATGTACTAGTTGTCTCTATTCTCTCTTAATAATGTTTTAGGGCCTCCAATGTACCAGGAAAACCAAAAAAGAGCTGTTATGGAGTCATTGATGGCTGCTCAACACTACTGTCTGGCGGCAACTTGCAGAAGAAAGTTCTTGCTTGAACACTTTGGGGAAAAAGTTGCAGCTGATAGATGTGGTTTGCCTTTCACTTAGATCCTTTTAAACAATTGTACAGTTGTAAAATAAGAACTAAGTTTATATTATAACTTGCTGTTGTTATTTCAAGTTGGAACATATCTGTCATGCACCAAAATTGTACTACTAAAGTTAACTTGAAACTCGTCTGATAATTATATCAGCTAATTTTTAGAGTTGACAAAATCCAGTAGTAATCTCACCTGGGAAAAAAACTTATCTTCGTCGGTTTACTCTTGTCTGTAGGAAACTGTGATAACTGCACTGTCTCGAAGCAGCAGCGTGACATGTCAAGAGAGTCATTTCTTCTAATGGCTTGCATTCATTCATGCAACGGAAAATGGGGCCTTAATATGCCGATTGACATCCTGCGTGGTTCTCGAGTAAGTTGTTCAAAATTCAAACTAGGAAATGTTTCGGTATCGTTTAAAAGTAATTTGTCTAGATTTTGAGTTCTTTTGGTGGCATTAGTTTCTTGCTCTTTTCATTTTGCACTCTCCATTTTGTCTATTAGCATATTATCATTGTGTTTCGTTGACAAATTAATACTTCTGTCATTACTAAGTATATTCTTTATTTCTTATGTCATCTTTTCTTTTTGGTTGGATTTACCTGTTGGTTCTTTTCCTTTAGCCTTGTATGATGATAGTTGTGATGTATGTGGTTTAGGAAATTTTCCTATTTCTTGTTATTCACAGTGACCGTTGAAACCAAAGGGCTTACTGATTTACATGTGGCATTGTAGATGACCATTTTTAAATCTTTAAGTATCAAATCAAATAGACCTTTTATCTAGTTGATGTAGTTTAAAAGCAGATTAAGACACAAACTTGTAGGTTATTGGCTTATTGCACTGTTTTGTCCTTCTAGTTGATGTACTTTAGGTGTATAAGTACCACTAGTGTTTTTATTTAGGTTCTCATTCATTCTTATTTGTTGCCATTAAATATCCTCATTACCTTCCAACTGTTGATAGTTGTATTTACCCATGGCTTGTAGGCAAAGAAAATAATCGATTATCACTTTGACAAGCTTCCACTTCATGGACTTGGGAAAACATACCAAGCAAATTGGTGGAAAGCACTCGGGCATCAATTGATTTCCCTAGGTATTTTGAGTGGAAACAATTAATCGCGTTGCAGTCATAGCTGATGGTTAAACAACTCAGTTGATTGATGTTCTTGCTTTGGGATAATTGAATTATGTGGACACATAACTTGCATTTACTACTGCTCTGTCTAAATAATCTGTGTTTGCTTCGTAATTTGAACTATTAAGTGGCAGTTTTTAAATTTGTGGACTTTACCATTGTGCAACCTTCAAATGGTTTGTTAGGTTGGGATAATGAAATCATGCTTTCCACTTTCTATTATTAACCTTGTAGTTGAAGTCTTACTTCCTTGTTCACTGTTTCATATAGTCATTTTATAAGGTCTTGGGCACGATGTAAAAGTAGTAAAGTACACTAGGTACTTCCTGATTTTAGAAAATACATGCCTAGTTTACAATAGTAAGAACCGTGGATGAAAGAGTTTCTCTTTTTCAGTTTGACCATCACCTGAATGAATTTTTTATACAGAGAAAAGGCTTAAGACCATATTAGCCTATTCCGGGAATAGATTGTCTTGCTTCTGTCAAGCCGAATTGTTGACCTTGTAGCAGTATTAACATATAATCTAATACCAAGAAAGAAGTTTGAAAAGAAAAATAATAACATTTTTTTAAATGCAATTAATTTTTCATGCATCTCTAAATTTATTTTATTTCGTGCTGCAGTACATTTTGGTGGCTTCTCCACCCCATGAATTCAGGGCTTTTCAGAAAACATGGGGGAGGGGAGAAGCTCACGTAGATTTTACATATGGCATACTTCACAATTTTCACAAAAACATATCAATCTTTTTCTTTTAAACAACAAATTTGGTTTCAAGAAAATTGTGAGATGCAAATAATGATTGACTCTTGATGTTCTACAGGTTATTTGAAGGAGACTGTCCGTGACATGTTAAGATTTGTAAGGTAGGTTGGTTATTGGATAGATCATGGAAATTATTTGAAGCCTTGTACTTCATTGTTATTATTAGTTTTCCAATGTCAAAACCCATCTACTATGTGCCTTTAGTTTCTTTGTATATGCAATGTTTCATAATCGAAACTACAGTTAGACATAAACTTTGTTCTCTCATGAATCAGTGTCAGTTCGAAAGGTGAGCAATTTTTAGCCTCTTCTAGACCAGACTATCAACCTCCCTTAGTTTTGCCATTGATTGGTGAGCTTGAAGAGAAGGAAAATAGAAGCACAGAAGAATTCAAAATTTTGGCCACTTCAGAATCAGAAGGTTTTTCGGAGGTTGTAATGAAATGGTGTTATTTTTTCAACTCCTTTTCTCTATTTCTTTTCTTATCGCCTCAATGAAGCTTGGGAGAGTATAGTTGTATAGCCTACTTGAGTTTTGGTCTACGTCTATATTGGATCAATTTCTGATAACCATTGATATATTATGAAATAATCACTTTTTTTATTATTATTTATATTATATACAGACTACCGTTACTAGAAGTAGGTCCATTGGGGACCAAAACTCATGCAGTTCATGCTATGCACATCCATGAAGCTTATTGAATAAGTGGACTCCAGTCTTTTTGTTTTCAATTACTATGTTTCCAAATAAACTGGAATATGTCACTCTAAATCTTTGTGTTGTACTTCTCTACTCAGACTGAGGGACAGCTCTACCAAATGCTTTTAGAAGAAAGATTGAAGCTTGCAAGAAGTGTCGGAACAGCTCCGTAGGTTTTATTAGATCTTCTAACACTTTCAAGACAACCAATCCTAGTTACAGTTTCTTTGATCCATAGTTTCTTCATGGAGCTGTTGTACCCTTGTAGATATGCTCTATGTGGCGATCAAACTATCAAAAAAATTGCTTTGACAAGACCATCTACAAAAGCAAGGCTAGCAAACATTGATGGCGTGAATCAGGTATGTCGAAGTGATAGGGTTTTCGATAAAGAGGGAAGATAAAGAATAAAGAGTTGTGTTATAAATATGGTTTGATATGTTTGATTATTATAATTATAATCTGGATGATACAAAAAGACTACACAATAACCCTTATATTTATACTAATACAATACAACAAAATCATGATAAAAAACCAAGAAATAGGGAAGCATAATCTTAAGAAATATTTAAGATAAGAAACTAATCTTCTGGGTTTTGTTTCTAAATTTATGACAGTTATGACATCGGTTTTGCGCTATCAATCCTATTTGTTTTTAATTCGTTTCGTTCAATGCTTTTGCACAGCACCTAGTAACAACGTATGGAGAGTATTTGCTTCAAGTTATTCAGAAACTATCACAAGGACTAAACCTATCATTGGACGGTGAAGCAATTTTGCAAACTAATGAAGTACGGAAGTTATCTCCCATAGTAACCAACAAATCAACGAAGTTGTCAACAGCTAAGTATGATGCGTGGAAAATGTGGCATGAAGATGGTCTTTCTATTCACCAGATTGCTGTAAGTCTTACTAATTTTTTTGTGACTATTAAACATCTATGCTTCACATGTTTGATGTATAACTTCTTCCTTCCCTTTCCTTCCCCTCCCCTGTTTGTAACCTCAGAACCATCCAGGTAGATCAGCTCCTATACAAGAACAAACAGTTGCGCAGTATCTGCTAGATGCTGCCCAAGATGGATTACCATTTGATTGGACTAGGTACATTGAGATGATAGGACTGAAACAAGATTACTTATCAGCAATTCAGGGTGCTATTTTAAAAGTTGGATCTACCGATAAGTTGAAGCCTATAAAAAATGAATTGCCGGAAGAGGTGGGTTTAAATCTCTGGCCTTTATGATTTGAGTACATCTCTTGATCATTCATTAATCTGAAAATATGGCCAATGTATTTCAATCTACATCTCTGCCATCCTTGGCAGCAACTTTCTGATTTTGGCTTTATTACTTTCTCGAAAAAGATGCTAACATGTACCAAATAAGATGCTAATTTTTCCCCTCGTGTGAAATTGTTAATTGCTCATTAATGTTTGAAATGTGAATGTCCGAAAACACTGATAACATTCAAAGGTGAACAAATAGAGCTTGTTTTGTTTTCCCAAGTAAAGATTTCATATCAATCACAAATATGGCCATATTAATCCTTATGAGGTGTTTACAAGCCTCCCCGGTTGAATAAGCTATTTGTGAGATAGCTTTTGGAGTTAAGCTGACTCCAAATTATACGAACCAAAAAAGTAGCTAAGTATATCATATTGTTCTGTAAAATTTTGGCCGGTAAACTTCTTAGTACTTTGACAGAGGTTGAGATTGAATAATTTTTCATGGTACAGATAACTTATCCGCACATCAAGACTTACTTGACAATGCGAACCTGTGGAATATCCTTAGAAAACATTCAATCTGAAGGTCACCAGTCCGTGAAAGACGGTGAAGCTGTAAATAATGCATCAAATTTATCAGAGCAATCTTTAGAAACACATCACGCAGAAAGTTGTCTTGAAGCCAGCATATCTACCAAAAGTAGGATGGAAGTTGATGAAGTAGTACCTTCTACACCTGTCAATGGTTGCCAGGTACAGAAGCTTCCATTAGCCTGTGAGGCGGAATTCACAAGCAAACGACTGAAAGTCAGCGAAGCAGAGGAAGTGAGTTTAATTAAATTGAAAGCTACAGAGAGTTCTGTTGTAGAGTGGCTGAAGAATCTTGATGAAGGGGTTAGTGAGAGCTGGTTCATATTTCAGATTAAAAGCTTTATGATATTATCCATTTATCTCCTTTGTTTTGTGGTTATAATGTGTGATTTATTGGTTTCAGGCTACTTTGACTGATATTTTGCAGCACTTCAATGGAACCAATGAAAATTCTGTTGTTGAACTGTTAAATTGCCTTGAGTGTGAGTTTTTGATATATAAGAAAGGCAGTATGTACAGGGCTATGTAAAGAATTTGATGCATAGGGATTGTATTAACCATGCTTGTAGAAAGTGGTGTTTTGTAATGGTCTCTTGCATTGTTACTAAAATGTTAGGTGAATTGTGAGTTTGAGTGTTGCAAACCAAAGTGTAGATGGAAGAGATCACTTTTTCTTTGTTAATGTTACGAGTTAGTTAAAACAATAAAGTTCAATTGAAGAGCCCAAACACAAAACTTCTATTAATAATTTCAGTATTTAACTTGGTGAATTCATAGAGTGACAAAGTAAAGAGATTATGTAATTCAAAAAGTAAAATAAAAATTTGAAACTCAACTTAGAACTGAAAATTGAAATTAAAAATTCATAACTAAAATTAATTTTAATTTTTAACAAATTTTGAAACATAAAATTGAAAACCACTTTGACCAGGGTCTAATGTATATAATTTTTAAAACTACATTATTCAACAAAAACTTTCTAAACTCGATTACTCTTTATACTAGCAGGATTTAATTTGGGCTATTTGGCCTTTGCCCTTTAATGAATATCTCTTGACCAAAAAAAAAAAAACAAATGGAAGAACAAGTAATGTTTGCATATGGTTTTATGCATGGTCATGAAAATGAAGGAAATGTATGTGTAATAACCATTAACCAATAAGCCAAAACTACATTAGTTTAAACATTCTCCCACCAATGTTAAAACAGGGAGATCAAGGTTAACTTGCTCTGTTAATCTCTATGTAAACTATCTTCAAGATCAAGTTCTGCCCCCATGCTATTTTTCAAAACATATTAGCATGTAGAGATGTTTTGCACTTGCACTGTAGCTCCATGAATCTCTCAACATCAAAATTCCGTTTCTTACAAAGCTTCCTCTGCCTTGAAAGAAAAAGCCTCTTCATCAAGTCTTGGTAAGTAGGGTCTCTTGAAGTGAATAAAAAGTAGGCATAACCTGTGACTAAACCAGTAGTGGTCACAAAAAATGCAATAGGTTCCATTACATCCGATGAAAGTTCCCAGAATGTTAGCCAGAAGAACAGCCCGACAGTAATTACACCAAATCCCTAGTCCAGACCAAAGGACGCGTCGCACCTGTTTGTGTGCCAACATGTCAATTTCAATTTTCTTTTCTTGCAGTTTCTTTAACTCCTCCCTCATAGGATCGTCGTCAGAAGTCAGTGCCAGTGGAACGGCTCGTCGAATCAGATCCACCACCTAAACACACAGAAAATAGCCAAACAAACAGAACGGGTGGATTTAGAAACATGCAAACATTAAAACGGACGATTTTTCTCAAACTCTAAAATGCATATCTTCGAAGAGGTTTATAACAGCAACAGAATGCTGATTAGGCAAATAAGATTCTATCCAAACATAGTCTAGACCAGAGATACCTTGAAAATACATGTTAGACTACCAACCAAACAAACCATAAAGAAATAATCGTAGTGTTGAAAATTGAAGCAGCCACATAGGTGCAGAATGAGGTATTGTGTCATGCACTGAAACAGCTAATTAACTTGAAAGTTTTCAGAAACACTACATTCTATTGTCTTATTAGTGCATGCTTCAGCTTTGAACGAACAAGACACGTTGTAATCTAGACAAACTATGAGTAAATATTCTTTGAAATGTTAATCAAAATGGCAACAGAAAGCATAGACTATATATATGATATAGCTATGATACGAAACATTTTGCATAGTACATAAGATTACACAAAAAGATTACATAATGCTTGTAATTTTATATAAGGAGTCCACTAGCAAGAAATGTCTATATTATTGATATTCTTCCTGAATGCAATAAATCTATCCGCTAGTAAATGGAAGTTAATAATCTAAAAGAAAAAGGTAAAATGACTAAAATGGCCTTGTTAGAACTCAAAAATTACAATAATATCTAAATCTAATTCAGTTTCTCTCTTCCTCTCTATTCCCGCCTTCGTCTCTCTCCCTTTTGCTTACAACTTACAGCCTTCCTCTCTCCCTCCTTCAGATTCACGAATCACAAACGCGCGGCCGCCTCACTCTGCCTCCAGTCCAGATCGCTCCTCTTCTCGCTACGGGCCTGCGGCCGCCTCTTCCTGACTGCCTCTGTGGCCGTTCGTCGCTCTCTGTTCGCCGCAACCTCATCTGTCTCCAGATCGCGTTGCTGCTTTGTTCAAAAGGTTCAGATTTCTATTTTGTTAGTGCTGATTGTTGTTAGTTAGTTTTGATAGTTCGTCGCTCCTCTGACTCTGTTAGTTTTGATTTCAATTTTTCTTAGTTCCTCGTTCCTGTGTCAGTTTTGAGTTCTTCATTTTGTTGAGTTTTTACCTATCCTAAGAATTTAACAGATACGGCAGTACCCGATATATTTGTGGAATTCTACTTTTTGCTTATTTTGTTCAGTTAGCATGAAATTTAAAGCTTATTTTTGTTAGTGTTGAGTTTGGAGTTTGGAATTTTGATTTGGAGTTTAGTGCTGATTTTTGTTTAGACTTTTTGTGTTGCACATAAGGTGTTCTTGTAAAGTGTTTGAGTTTTTTTGTTGCACATAAGGTGTTTGATTTTATGTCCATATAAAGTGTTTGAGTTTTTTTGTTGTATATAAGGTGTTTGAGTTTTATTGCATTTTTGTTTGAGTTTTTTTGTTGTATTTTTATATTGGCCACCCCAAGCTTTTTAGTCAAGCTCCGCCACTGCACTAAGCACTGTCCTTTTCTATTTGACAAGATTAAGAACACAATTCATCGCGCGCACACACACTTCCATTTTCATTCTTTTCATTTCCAACAATGTCTACCGTAAATGGCGCCGTTGCAAACCTTTTTCTTCGAGTCAAGAAGCTCTCCGACAAAGCCGTTCTGCCTTCAAGGGCTTCCCCTCTCTCCGCTGGTTACGATCTTTCCAGCGCCTCCGCTACTCAAGTTCCGGCGCGAGGCAAGGCTCTTATTCCCACCGATCTCTCCATCGCCATCCCTGAAGGAACCTATGCTCGAATTGGTAATTTAATTTCATCGTCTTTACCATTTTATTTATTAAGGTTTTATAATCAGTTTATTTTGAATGTTAGGGTTTTAACTTACTATTTTTGCAGCACCGAGATCGGGGTTGGCTTGGAAGCATTCAATTGATGTGGGTGCTGGAGTGATTGATGCTGATTACAGAGGTCCTGTTGGTGTTATACTGTTCAATCATTCAGATGTTGATTTTGAAGTGAAAGTTGGTGATAGGATTGCTCAGTTGATTATTGAGAAGATTATCACTCCTGAGGTTTCTGAGGTTCAGGATTTGGATTCCACTCTTAGAGGTGAAGGTGGTTTTGGATCAACTGGGGTTTAAATTTCATGATTATTATTATCTTTTTTTTTTTTTTTTTTTTTTTTTTTTTTTACTTTTTAGGTTCCTTATTAGCTAACCTTTGAATGCGAGGAGAATGGTCAATTTCTCCAATTTTCTACATATATGTGTACGCATGACATGAAAGTGATAAGCTGTATTTTGTGTATTAAGGAAGACTTTCTCTGCTATAACATTTTACGGTATTTTAAGCTAGTACTACCACTCTCAATTATAAAAATATTGTATAAGAAAGGATTACAGCATAGTTATAGAATTCGCCACTATCATCACGAACCGCTAATTGGTACTTGCAACAGGTTGAAACCTTTGTTTTTTTAAAGAATGTAACGACATCCAACCCCTTTGCACACAATGCCCTACATGATCCAACCATGTAGTGAATGTTTTGTATAAGATTGGTGGAAAGCACTCGGACATCAATTGATTTCCCTAGGTATTTTGAGTGGAAACAATTAATCGCGTTGCAGTCATAGCTGATGGTCAAACAATTGATTGATGTTCTTGCTTTGGGATAATTGAATTATGTGTACACATAACTTGCATTTACTATTGCTCTGTCTAAATAATCTGTGTTTGCTTCGTAATTTGAACTATTAAGTGGCAGTTTTTAAATTTGTGGACATTACCATTGTGCAACCTTCAAATGGTTTGTTCGGTTGGGATAATGACATCATGCTTTCCATTTTCTATTATTAACCTTGTAGTTGACGTCTTACTTCCTTGTTCACTGTTTCATATAGTCATTTTATAAGGTCTTGAGCACGATGTAAAAGTAGTAAAGTACAATAAATACTTCCTGATTTTAGGAATTATATGCCTAGTTTACAATAGTAAGAGCCGTGGACGAAAGAGTTTCTCTTTTTCAGTTTGACCATCACCTGAATGAATTTTTTATACAGAGGAAGGTCACCAGTCCGTGAAAGATGGTGAAGCTGTAAATAATGCATCAAATTTATCAGAGCCATCTTTAGAAACACGTCACGCGGAAAGTTGTCTTGAAGCCGACATATCTACCGAAAGTAGGATGGAAGTTGATGAAGTAGTACCTTCTACGCTTGTCAATTGTTGCCTGGTACAGAAGCTTCCATTAGCCTGTGAGGTGGAATTCACAAGCAAACGACTGAAAGTCAGTGAAGCAGGGGAAGTGAGTTTAATTAAATTGAAAGCTACAGAGAGTTCTGTTGTAGAGTGGCTGAAGAATCTTGATGAAGGGGTTAGTGAGAGCTGGTTCATATTTCAGATTAAAAGCTTTATGATATTATCCATCTATATCCTTTGTTTTGTGGTTATAATGTGTGATTTATTGGTTTCAGGCTACTTTGACTGATATTTTGAAGCACTTCAATGGAACCAATGAAAATTCTGTTGTTGAACTGTTAAATTGCCTTGAGTGTGACTTTTTGATATATAAGAAAGGTAGTATGTACAGGGCTATGTAAAGAATTTGATGTATAGGGATTGTATTAACCATGCTTGTAGAAAGTGGTGTTTTTTAATGGTCTCTTGCATTGTTACTAAAATGTTAGGTGAATTGTGGGTTTGAATTTTGCATAACCAAAGTTTAGATGGAAGAACTGAACTTAGAACTGAAAATTGAAATTAAAAATTCATAACTAAAATTAATTTTAATTTTTAACAATTTTGAAACATAAAATTAAAAACCACTTGACCAGGGTCTAATGCCTTTAAAATTGAAGTTCAACATTGTAGTTGACAGTGAAAAATCAACCTAACATATGTTTGTAATTTAAATATTTATTGTAGCAGTTCATAAATTTTTTGTAGTCGTACATTAGTATTTTAAGAAATCTTACAAGTTAGTTCCCGGACAGCAAAAAAGTTATCCAAGTCTGAGAAAAATAACAAACAAAAATCTAAATAGTTGCTCGTGCAATCCACAAATAGGAGAAACAACTAACTTGTGTAAGAGGTCAGAATAAAAGTTCCACCCCAAAATTACTTGGGATGCACATTTAACAAAAAACAATTTTTGAGTCGGTCTGGATATATACTTATGAAATCATAAATGGTTTTTTTAAATTGCTCCCAGCAACGTAGTGCTTTTGGGCTATTTGGCCTTTGCCCTTTAATGAATATCTCTTGACCAAAAAAAAAAAACAAATGGAAGAACAAGTAATGTTTGCATATGGTTTTATGCATGGTCATGAAAACGAAGGAAATGTGTGTGTATTAACCATTAACCAATAAGCCAAAACTACATTAGATTAAACATTCTCCCACCAATGTTAAAACAGGAAGATCAAGGTTAACTTGCTCGGTTAATCTCTATGTAAACTATCTTCAAGATCAAGTTCTACCCCCATGCTATTTTTCAAAACAGTATTAGCATGTAGAGATGTTTTGCACTTGCACTGTAGCTCCATGAATCTCTCAACATCAAAATTCCGTTTCTTACAAAGCTTCCTCTGCCTTGAAAGAAAAAGCCTCTTCATCAAATCTTGGTAAGTAGGGTCTCTTGAAGTGAATAAAAAGTAGGCATAACCTGTGACTAAACCAGTAGTGGTCACAAAAAAAGCAATAGGTTCCATTACATCCCATGAAAGTTCCCAGAATGTTAGCCAGAAGAACAGCCCGACAGTAATTACACCAAATCCTAGTCCAAACCAAAGGACGCGTCGCACCTGTTTATGTGCCAACATGTCAATTTCAATTTTCTTTTCTTGCAGTTTCTTTAACTCCTCCCTCATAGGATCGTCGTCAGAAGTCAGTGCCAGTGGAACGGCTCGTCGAATCAGATCCACAACCTAAACACAGAAAATAGCCAAACAAACGAAACGGGTGAATTTTGAAACCTTTTCACATTAAAACAGACAATTCAATTCATGTTATTTTCTCAAACTCTAGAATGCATATCTTCGAAGAGGTTTATAACAGCAACAGAATGCTGATTAGGCAAATAAGATTCTACCCAAACATAGTCTAGGACTTAAAAGACAGAATGTAACTAGACCAGAGATACCTTGAAAATACATGTTAGACTACCAACCAAACAAACCATACAGAAATAAATGTAGTGTTGAAAATTGAACCAGTCACATAGGTGCAGAATGAGGTACTATGTCATGCACCGAAACAACTAATTAACTTGAAAGTTTTCAGAAATACTACATTCTATTGTCTCATTAGTGCATGCTTCAGCTTTGAACGAACAAGACACGTTGTAATCTAGACAAACTATGAGTAAATATTCTTCGAAATGTCAATTAAAATGGCAAGAGAAGTATAGACTATATGATATAGCCATGATGCAAAACATTTTGCATGATAGTTTAGTACATAAGATTACACAAAAAGATTGCATAATGCTTGTAATTTTATGTAAGAAGGAATCCACTAGCATGAAATGTCTATATTATTGATATTCTTCCTGAATGAAATAAATCCATCTGCTAGTATATGGTAGCTAACAAACTTAGTTATCTAACACCCTCTAAGAAAAAACAATTAAAGTAATGTAGTCAAATTTCACAACCAAAAACCAGTTTCACAAGTATGATAATGTGGTTAATACATGAAAAAGCTAAGGTTGAGCTATCAAAGAAAGCAACCAAGGAAGAATGATAGGGAAAGTTTGTAAATGTTATATAGTTTCATTTCATTTCTCCTCAACATAAAGAAATACATTGAAGCTTGTCAAGAAAATATTGCACTGAATTGTACGTGCTTCAAAACATGATCCATGTTACTAGTTACTACTTATATAGTTAGTAATTACCATGAAAGATAGGGGTGGCAACAGTTGAAATTCCATATGAAAATTCAAAGATGAAAAAATAAATGGTGAAAACAGAATGACTCGTGTATATTTATCATGGAGTTAAGCCAAAGGGTGATTCATTAAATTATCACAGGTTGAAACCTTTTTTTTTTAAAGAATGTAACGACATCCAACCCCTTTTCACACAATGCCCTACATGATCCAACCATGTAGTGAATGTTTTGTATAAGATTGAAAAACACCCAAGATATGTTTGGTCCCAATTGTCCAATGTTAATCCAATCGTTGCAACCATATGTCCCAATTCAAAAAGAGATGTGGAACATAAGGGCCATAAAGGACTCTCTCATTAGAAAAAGGGAATAATGAAATGGCAAATACTGTAGCTTTAATGAGTATGGACTTAGATCTTCTCATGCTTTTCATGAGCCCCACAAGCACAAATTCTGTTCTTATGCCAAGCATAAACAAGCTCTTAAAATTTGGGAGAATCTAACTCAACAATACAACATCAGCTTGTAAGGTGAGGAATATCTGCCACTTATAAACACATTATGGCATCTTATGTTGGACTCTCAAAACACTCCTCGGCCTAGGATTGAGCATCTGGTGTGTGACTGAGAGACCCAATAACAATGGTCCAACGCATATCCACTTAAAATTTGGGGTTGGCCTAACACAACACTACAAAAAAAGTAAGGTGGGGATGCCTTCCACTTATAAGCTATAAACACATTCTAGGATCATAATCTATCCGAGACTCAAAACACAAACAAACAAAATTCTAACAGGACAAAAAAAAACAAGAAAAATATGGCAATTCAAAAGAGTTAAAAGCTTACCTTATCAGGATGCAAATAAACCTTATCTCGGAAGAGTAGAACAACCCCAGCTTCATCAAGAACTTTAGCAAACGTTGCAGCCTCCTCTTTATTCCTGGCAATACCAATACTCTCACAAGCCTGAAGAAGTTCAAAATAAGAAATAACTTCTTTCCCTTCCATACCAAGTTTCATCTTAAGTGATTCCACATTCACCAATCTCATAAGCTTCTTAGCCTCAGAAAATGATATAGTTTCTTCATTTCCATTACCATTACTAACACCACCATCTCCAGTAGAAGATGATAAACCCCTCTTCATCTGGTTCATCATAACGGACAAATATGCCAACCCTTCTCTCCTTCCATCATTAACACCACATGTCACTGAACCAAAACCCCTCAAACCCAACAAATGAGGACCAAAAGGATTAATCTTTTCATCATAGCCATGTCTTAAATTAACAATAGAAGATGTACTTTTCCTCAATAATCTAAAACCTCCACCAGAACACCACCACCTACCCCACATTTTTTGTCGGATTAAATAAAAATTGAAACTTGATGTGAAATGGTTAGCAACAGAAAAAATAAAGAGTACCCCAGTAATGTTATGAGCAAGGAAATCATAAATATTTAAAAACCCTTGTTCTATATTTTCATTTAGGACATTAAAAAACTATCAGCCATATAAATTGAAGCTGAAGATAGCAACTTGGAAAAGGAATTGGTTAATATAAAAAGGGAAAAACAAAAGGTAGAAGAATCTGTGTGTTTCATTAGAAATAAAAAAAATAAAAAGAAAGAAATATTAAAAGAGAAAGGCAGAGGATAGGAGGAGGAGGAGGGTAAGCAATAAGAAGAGAGAAGGTTGACGGTGACGGAGTTATAGCGGCGTTACTTTGTGGTTGAATTTGATTAGTGGGTAGTTAGTAACAGTGAGAGTGGAGCATAACATAACGGCGACATGCGTTAGGAATTGACCATACACGTCGACATATACTCGGCGTCTGACAATGTGAATAAACACTCACTTTTATCGAAATCAGTACTACAACAAACGGTGTGATCAATGTTTATTTTATTTAATAAAATAGTAAACTATCAAATTATTTTCTTGAAATTATAGAGATTGTACTTTGAAATTTAAAAATGAAAAAATAATATTCTGTAATTTAAAGATGTTGTTCTGACGAGACGATGAAGTTGAAAAGATCAGTTCAACTCTTAGTCAATTCATTGTCTCGTACAAACGCTAATTTTTCAATTTTAAAGATATCAAGATTAATTTGTACAATTCTGTCAGCGAAGTTGAAATTTAATATTTTTAAAAAATTAAAGGTGCATTTGTTTCAATTTTTTTTTTATGATTTAAAAGGTATTTATTTCACATTTATTAAAAATTAATTAGAAAAATTATTTTTTAGCTAAAAATTAAAAGATAAAAATAGTAGCTTTTTGTATTTCTCTCTTACAATAGATGAGAGAGAAAGATGATCGAAAGTTGGGAAAACACTCAACTTAAGAAAATGATCTCATTATTTTTTTTTTGGTAATTCCAATGCTCTTAACCAAGTTTATTAGGTTTTATTTGTCAGTTTTTTTTTTCCCTTTGGTGCTGGTCAATTTTTTCTTTAAACAATATCGTCATTTTCTCGACTGGATCAAAATTTTCTCTACATCGTTATTTTTTTGGTTACGTGTTTATTTATTGTTTTTTATGAGTATTGAGATAAATTGATCAATTTGTTTACGAAATAGATTAAATTATTAAATTTAGAAGCGCTCAATTTAAAATATTTTAATCGGATTGTTATAATAAATTTGATAAATATTATAGGAAGTATAAAGATTATGAATAATTAAAATATATCTAAGTGAATATGGATAATGGAAGTAGATGATGATAAATAATAAAACTATAAAGAAAATTCATTCTGAAATATTTTAAATATGTAATTTAATATTTTTGTTGACTTAAATATCAATTAGAATGACAATTAAGGCCCAAAGCCAAACTGAAATACCACTTTCATAATTTGAATCCACCCATGAAAATCAAGTGTTGTTTCACATGATACTTGTCTAATGAGATGCATTTGGAACTAGAAAGAAGAAAAAAAAATGGTAACTTAATGACTGTATTGTAATTTTTAATATGATTGTAGAGATCAGTTTTCTAATAAATGAGCAATTTCATGGACTAATTTGTGTATATTGATTCTGATTTTTACATATTAAAACATGTGGACTTATACATCATGATGGGTTTTGTATAAGATCACCATCCATCAAATGACTTACACCGCCACTTCTAAATTAACCACAATCCCATAAGAGACCTATACCACTGCTTATAACTGCACCACCACCTGTACTCATTAAAGCACTATCACCCATAACAAGACTAACTCCTGAACCACAATCATCAAAGTGTCATTTTCTAAGTGTATATACAACAAATTATAATATTAATTATTGGCTCATTTTCTTTATCAACTTTATATTTTAGATGAGTCAAATTCGTTCCAACAATTGTACCAATCATGTTTTGGGGAATTTTAGCAAAATCCTTGATATGAATCACAGAATTACAATAAATATAACTCTCAATAAATTTTAATTACATAATAACATACACCTATTTTCTTATAACCAAAAAAATATACCAAATTTTATTGGTCCATTTTACACCGCAATCTATAACCTTCCATTTTTTCTATAGCTCACCGTATTATTATGCACCCTCCACACTCGATCAACTTTTATTATGTTTCATTTTTAATTGAAACAAAGCCACTGTAATACTAAGGAAGCTTTTATGCTATAGATCTAAACTTTGTCGAATTTGGAATCGGCTACAAAAGCAAGAATCATGGCAACTTACCACTACCCTCTGATCCAAATCACACAAAAGTATGAAGAAAGAGTAGTATTTTCGTGGTGTTGATTATAGACACATACATATAGGAAATTATATAATTTATTTTTTATATAAAATTGAAAAATTGGTTGCAGTGAAATTGAGATTATGAAAGATGATGAATAATAAAAGTGAGCTTCAAACTCAATTTAATGATGGACTAATCTTTTAAAAGATCCATTTTATAAAGAAGAAGTGTAGAAGTTATTATATCTATAGGGGTAACACATAAACAGAAACAACTCTTATAAAAGTTATAATCTTGTCTTTATGGATGATCTCATTATGATTTATTGAAGAACACAACCATTAGTGACACCTATTTGATTTAATGCTGACAATTTTAAGAGTACAGTGATTTAAGAATAAATTTAATCATAAAAAATACTACTCAATTCAGTAATGCCAAATATACAATTGTACTGATTCTTATAAGTATTGTAAGTATGCATCAAGTATAGAGCAACACCAAATGGAGTGGAATCACTTGCTATGTTTTGTTTTTGAAAGAGTTTTTACCATCCCCTTGGTAATCTTCCAGAACCAAAATAAATTCATCATTGACAACACAGGAGGCACCGCAAGCAAACTGTAGAAACCCATTGGGAAAACCTCCTTGACCTGAATTAGGGGAGAAAAAGATTAGACTTATTCACTAGATTACAATCACTGTTATGTATGTGATAGGGAATCACATAGAACATGCTCACCTCATCAAAATGGGTCCACAGGTGAGTAAACAAGTACATGAACAGGAAAATCCTTGCCACCTGCAGCACAAAAAACATAAAGGAGTTAAGCATTCCATACTTCCTTTACAATTTACAATCATTAGAACTAAGAAACTTGATGGTCATGATAAAGTTTAGAATTAGAGTTCTTGCTGACATCAAAAGAACCAATTTCTCTATCTGTTGTTTCAAAAAAATATTAGCTCTAGTATTCAAAGCATGCTGGATCAAGAACCAACTATCTCGAAAACTGAAGTTCTTAATGAAGGCACATAAATAGTTTTACATCTCAAACATGTTTCCTCAAACAATAGCCCTTTCAACTTAAAGTGTGGCCAACATAACCTCCATCTTATACTGAAATAAGTCAGAAGAATGAGAATGGTGTGATCGAATTCTTAAAGCAATTGGCAGCAATCAAACA
Organism: Cicer judaicum; assembly: GCA_037974835.1. Taxonomy (NCBI): domain Eukaryota; kingdom Viridiplantae; phylum Streptophyta; class Magnoliopsida; order Fabales; family Fabaceae; genus Cicer; species Cicer judaicum. The sequence goes on along the minus strand of JBBPBS010000276.1, from coordinate 19,984,069 downwards.
ATCAAACAGTCTTATTGACTGCGGATGGTGGACCATGTCGGAAAGTCAAAAATCCTCCATAAAACATCATGGTGCTGCTGCCATCCTTTGCAGATAGGCCATGGTGGTTGCCAAAAATCCACTGCCACAATCTGCCATGGTGTAGCCATAGCAGATAATTGATAACACTGCAGTGAACTATTCCAAAAGCTTACTATGCTTGGTGAAGACACCAAAATTGTTTTTGATATTTAACACTAGTAAGGTTTGGCACATGAGTAGAATGACACGGAATAGCCTGTTTGGTTTTGTTCTTTTTTACTCTAATCACTTTAGGAAATGGGTCATCTCTATTTCTTAATCTTTCTATTTCTTCCATTACTACTATAGCTTTGGGAATAAACATAATAGTGTGCCATTAGGTGGGGTAAAACTATTCTCTCTATATATCTCAAATCACCCCAAAATTTTAGTAATAAAAAGGAGAAATGCATAGGGGGGCGTCGAGGATCCATTTCCCTCGTTTTAATAGAACAAAAATATACCATTTTTTACTTCATGTCCTGCTTTTACTTTGCATCACACATAGAACAAAACTCAAATGTTCTGTTTTATCTAATTCTAATATGTCTACAAAAGGCTACCTACGTTTCTTAGTGGATGAGATAGGCATACAAATATCTATCTATCATTGATTTATTATATATCTAAATTTAAGAAGCAAAACTGGCATATTTAAAATAATTTAGTTATTGTATAAGCCTGGTGAGACACCAAAATCATTTGGGAACATATTACAGAAAAGGTAGGCAATTTAGGAAGCAAAACTGGCATATTTAAAATAATTTAGTTATTGTATAAGCCTAGTGAGACACCAAAATCATTTGGGAACATATTACAGAAAAGGTAGGCAATATTTTGAATTTGTCAGAACCCTTTGATAGTCCTATAATAAAAAACAAGGCCATAAGCAACTCCTTCAGGTACGACTATAATGGAATTAGACTTGAGACCAATAGTATATTAGACAGTACCAACCACCCGAAGAACAACGCAACTATAATGGAATTAGAATTGAGACCAAGAGTATATTAGACAGTACCAACCACCCGAAGAACAACGCAACGCCATTCCAGATGTAAAGTTTGGAGCTCTTAAGACCGGAAACATCTAAGTACCTGTATTTATGTAATTAAAGTAAGAAATCAATGTTGAAAAAAAGTATATGCAAGCAAATGGATGTCGGAACAACAGATTTACCATCTTAGATTTACAAAAGAAGTTGTGCTCTCAGAGAAAAGAACCATTAATATGTAGATCTGCGCTTGACCACTAAGCAATGATTGGACTATTGAAAACATGGACAATCCGTGGTGTAGAACCTTCAATGAATGAAGTTAGCTCACGTAACTAAGAATATGAAAGTACAGATCTTCAAATATATATATAGATAGATAGATAGACAGACATATTTAATAACTAATGATATGTTTGGTTTGAGAAAGCCTTTTCTATTTTCATTTCATGTTTTTACTCTTAAATTAATTACAAAAATTTCACTTTGTTTTCATTTAGTTTGCTGTTTTCAGTTTTGTATTGGAAATGGTGAAATCATTCGGCCAAAACTACTTTTTTTTTTTTTTTATTGTTTCCAGTACAAAACTTTGAAAACAAGAAATAAAGGAAAACAAGGTTATATATTTTTGCATTGTTTTCTTTGTTTCCTATACCTATACAAAACTTTGAAAGCAGGAAACTAAATGAAAACAATGTGACAATTATGTAATTAAAAGTGAAGACAGCAACTGAAAATTTAAATAAAAAAATCACAACGTAAATAAGCCGAAATATCTTTTGGACTTACATATTCCAGCCCACCCAAAGCTGGAAAATTCCAAACAACCATCGCGAGATCTGTTAGAAAATAGCCTGTAGAGAACTGTAAAAAGAAGAGTGGGGAGGGAAGATACATGAGAAAAAGTAACAAATAAGCTAAATGGACAATCATTGTTTTAATAATGCCCAACAATAATGTTACTAACTAACGAGAATAACAATGATGAGAGATATCAAATAATTACAAGAAACAGGAAGATTGAAATATAACAGAAAGTCGGAAACAGGACATGACAGGATAGGTTCCAGATTGCTTATAAAAAGTTGCCAAATAATATGATAGGTTCATTTGTAGATTGAAAAGGTGTTGTATGCCTCTTCTTTCATTGATGGAAAAATTATTATAACGAATGAAATAATATTTACCAAAAGCTTGAATCTAGTTAAAATGTAAAAGAACTTAAAAATCAGTTTCTGTTAAATCAAACAAGTCAAATTTTGCTTATATCTTCATCAACCTACCGCCAATACTGAATTTGAGAAAGTAGATGATCTATTAACAACAAGTGTTTCTTGTGAATCATCCTTGAAGAGATCTGATAAGATCAAGAGGTAAAATGACGTAAAGGATGCAAAGAGAGCATGAAATGTTGAGAATCCCCTGCATTGCAAAAAGTATTATATTTAATGTAAAACCCAATTATGGACAAAATCAATTTAAACAGAAATGATTATACAAAGGCATTACCGGTTATTCCATTCAACTTTCCCAGCACTGCTCAGTTTTCTGTATGCCGTGAACCACCGATAACTGAAAATAGCAGTCAATCTATACACCTATGAGAAAAAAATAAAAAAGGATCAAAATAACTAAATGAAGTGACTTTAATATGACAATAAATTTTTAGCATTATCAAATCACACAGATAAACTGGATATATATTTAACAAGAAGAACAAACAGAAAGTAAATGAAAGAACACCATGTGCATCTAAACCTAACAGTTCTGAATCCATTCTTACTATACCCTCTCAAATAACCACGACTTAAAGGAACTGAAAATACAAAAACAAATGGTCAGAGTTGAATTCTTCCTAGATAAAGATTCAACCAATAAAATATTACACAGAGAGACTTTACAAGCTTCTATTAATCCAATCCAATTGGTCATAAAAACCATAAAGGAATATTCACTAACGTGTTTGACAAGACAAATTTCATTTTAGTATACTGAGGTATCCCCGCACGCAACTACTGAGAGCATGAAACTAACCCCTTAAGCTAATTGAGATCCATCTAAAGGGTTGACTTCTCCCAATATGATTTTCCATGACAAGACAACTTATTTATGCACAACATCTTTTGCTAACTAGTAAAGCAGTCAAGTAAAAGTTTTCATTGGAATGAATATTAAAGGAATTGTGTCGATATTTATGACAAACTATTTTGTGGGTAATAAAAACTAAACAACAAGACTGAACCATATTTCTCTGAACTGAATAAACCAGTAGAACACTTTAAACAAATACTTTTTCCTAAAACCAGAGTAAGCACAATTTCAATTTCAGTCCATGGATATCCTAAAACTACCCAATTGACCCTCCATTACATACAAAGTCTTTACTGGTAATTTCATTACAAAATGCGCAGCAATGCAAGCTTTTCCGCTTAAATTTTTTTTTGTGCTTTTATGCTGTAAAGCAGATGATACCAAGTTAATTATAGATAGCATCATTATGATAAAATACATAATCTCCAAATTACATTCAAAATGTGAAATAGAACCGATATCAAGAATAGACTAGCAGTAATTACTACAGTACATAATGAATTTCATACTCCATAACTGATCCTGCTTACATGCATCATAATTGACAAATATTAATTCCTTCATATATTTTATGTTAACTCCATCATCTAATTTTCATCACTATCTTACATGAACTCAAGGGAAGACATTTCTGAAATGATATTAAGCATTTCAGCTCCTCCACCAAAAAGACATTAAAATAAATCCTAATTCAGTTAATTAGTTTCTAATTCCTTAAGAAACTTTTGCAACATAAAAGTCAATGACAAAAATTAATCAACAAATAATATTACTTACAATAAGACTGGAGATGATACCGGCGAAGACGGAAACCAGCCATTGAATTTCTTTACTTGGAACAGCAAATTCATAAGATGAAACATCAGCGGCATAAGAAGCTAGGAAACCAAAAGAAAAAGGAATTCCCATCCAATCCCTTTGTTGAAAATCACAAAACCAAACCAAACTGCATCAAAGACATAAAAGTATGGTGACATGTGAGCCAAATCCCCAAAAAAAAGAAAGAAAAAAAAAAGAATATCGAAGCATAGAATAATAGTAAAGGGTGGAAATTGGAATCTTCCTCAAAAAATAAAAAAACAATAAGTAAAATACATAATTTTGTTTAGGAAAATAAAATTGAATGACCCATGTATAGAAAAACGTGTCAACCAAAAAGTGGTTAGTGATAATTTAATTTTGTCGACTTAATATGACTTTGATAAAAAGCTTAATTAGGAACCAAAGCATATAGACACACGTGACATGATAATAACTAGTCATCCATTACCATAGATTAAAATACTTCAGAAAGAAAAAAACAACACAAGCAGAAAATACAGCTAAGTTAAGTAAGTAGTAATGAAAGGAAAGGTGGTTGAATAATAACAATAAAGCGATAAAATGGTTAGCATATTATAATTATACCGAGGAGAATAGAAGAGAAGAAGCAATGAGCAGTAATGAAGCAGAAGAAGGAAAATCAGGGTTGAAAGAAATTGGGGGTAGCCATAAATAAGGAGTAATAATTGCAGTAATTCGTTAGAAGTTTGAAAATTGTGTGTGTGTTGTGGTCCATGTTGAAGTTAAGAGGGAGAGAGTGAGAATCAGAACTGACCTGAGCAGAAAGTGAGGCGAAAGAGACAACGGGAGAAGAAGATCGTGTAAATTAATTTTAAATTCAACATTTTTTTTTTGGGTGAAATTTAAATTGAATGTTCAACGTACAATAATAAAGTCTCGCCGTAACTATTCTACCCAACTTTTGATATGTTATTAATTATTAATTAGTAATAGTATGTTTTATTCTAAGGGATTTACTCGCATCCACGAATGTTGTCTATTCAATTCTCGGTGCCCTAAAGATCTCAAACACTCGTTTGGTGGATGATGATTGATGAATCTCTCTCTTTATTTTTATGAATCTATAATCTAATTTATCTAAATTTTCTTTAATAAAAATAAATTTGTCTAATAATTTCATATTCCCTTCTTACTACATTAATTGATTCATTTGTAAAAATAATTTTTCACAAAATAAATTATCATTTTAATTTTTAATTAACTTTTTTGTATATGTATTTTAATTAATATTATTTTTATTATTTTTAATATAATATTTTTTATTATACATTTATAACAATAATAATGTATAAATATTCAAAAAAATAGTATTCTTTTTTTCTTTATATAATTTTTTTAATATATATAAAATGATCAAATTAATTAATTATTTTGCGACAA
>JBBPBS010000276.1:19958402-19978326 GCA_037974835.1 Cicer judaicum | reverse complement strand
GCCAAACTTTTTTTTATATAAATCAGGATAAGGCTTTTATAAAAGTACATTTAATTAAAAGTAATACGTTAAGACAACTAAACTAGTTTTTTAAGTCTATTGAATCACCTTATTTAATTAAATATGAATTATTATTATTATTATTATTATTATTATTAAATAATGTTAAGTTTTATTTATGTGTGTTAAATTATAAATTTCAAAATATTTTATGTAATTTAAATTGAAATATTCAAAAGTATTATTTTAAAATATAATTTAAATATAATGTAAATTATTATTTAAAAGATCATGTTAGATAATAAATACTATAAAATAATTGTAAATATATTTAAACAGATTTTCAAATTTTGTCATACTTTAAAAAAAGTTAGATCAAATTTTAAAATTAGGGCTTTAACCGACAATAAATTATACTTAAGTTTAACGTTTTTAATGAAGATCAAACTCATATTAAATAAAATCTAACTCAATCTAATTATTTTCACTTTTAAAGAACATAATAATCATTTGATATCTCTAATCTCTACAAAATTCGGTCCCTTAATTAGTTTTGCAAAGAGATTAATTACATGGCAATCTCCTTGATTTTGGGCCAAATTTTGTCAATACAAAGTACTTTTTCAATAACTTTATGATGTATCAATGGAAGATTATTACCAAGAAATCATAAAGGATATAAATATAACTCCATAAGCTATCTATATAGAGCTCGTTCAAAAAAAAAATCTACATAGAACTCATCCGTAAGAGTTTCAGATCTTTAAATATTGATAAACTTGATACTCAAAAGATTGTTAAACTACTAGTGCGAATTTGAAATATTTTAGCATTTTGATATGTAAATGGACGATCGAAAATTATTTCTGAGACTCCTGTGAGAGATTCACAATCAACAAGTCACTATTTTAACATGATCGATTAACGTTGTTTAAAATTTTATAGTTGAAATAATAATTTAATTAGTGTTGATTTAATAAGTTGAATTTTTAAAGCACATTCATTTTTGTTTATTTTTATCGCACTAGCATAAATCAAGTTATTTACTCAACTTTAAAAATCAAGAAAATCATTAACTTATATATTTTTAAATAAACGTCAATAGTTGAATGATTTTTAATTATGTTGGAATATATAATATGTTAGTGTGTAAGTTTTAAAATTATTGAATTCTCACATCGGACAAATCTCATGTATGGAGTAGTTTTTAACTCTATATATATTAAAGTATTATAGAAAACATATGTGAGTTTGCTTATATCGCTATATAATTAGTTTCAAACTTTTGTGAAAAGTAAATCAAAATTGGATGCATTTCTCAACTTTTTATTTTCTCTCTTTCATATGTATTGTTGTCCATCCAATATTGCAGAGCACAATTTTGTACTGTTATCCTTTTGATCTTTAGAGCAGTTGTTATGTCGTTGAATTTGCAATTTTTTTGTGTCGTAGTCTGTTTGATTTATGAGTGATTATAGTACCATATTGTAAGTAACTTTAATCATCATATTAAGAATGGTTTTAACTGTCATATTAAGTAGTTCTAACGGTCATATTAAGTGTGTAATTCTAGAATGGTTTTCTATGGTGCAGTAGAACTCCGATATTGTTTAATGATGTGAAACATCTTAAATAAAGCGACCTAGTCCACGACTGAACTCCAATAATATATTTGGTAACATAAATTGATTTTGAAACACCTTTCGAAGCTCAAAAAACAATAAATTATTTGTGTACATTGAATCAATTATAAAGATGGTAAGTATCAATATTTTTATTTTTATTTAAAAAAATTAATTTATTTGATACTTCACATATATGTATCATATGAAAATTAAGAAAAAAAAAAGTAAAATAATTATTTTGAAATATCAATAGAGATGTACAAGATCTACATTAAAATGTTGTTACTACTATTGAATTGAAAAAATTATCTATTGACTAACGACACTTTGAAACTATGTTTTTTTTTCATAGATAAAACAATTAAAAGTGCCTTTAAATTATGAACTATTAAATAAACTAATATTTATTTAAACTCTTTTAATGATATTTTTATTGATATCCTAACACATAAATTAAATTAAAATATATATTATAAAAATTATGAATACATCTCTTTATAAGTATTAATTATACGTGCATATAATTTTTTTCTGGTATCTAAACTAAATTTCAAAAGATTCATATTTCCGTGTCGTATCGCATATCCGGACTTCGTAGCCACACACTCCCTTTTACCATAGACAACTAAAAAAAGAAAAATTAAACTTAAATTAAACGAGGAAACGAAACTTCCAGAGCATTAGGACTGAAAAGATGTGAGGTATGGATGGATTCAAGCTTAATTTTGCCAAATCAACTAAAAGTATGTAATTTACAAACTCAATTTTAATCAATTTTGAGAAATCTATCTTTCACCCGTTCGTATTTATCTCTCTAAAACACATAAAAATATTATTTTATAATTTTGTTCAATTATTATTATAATGTAATTTAAATAGCATAATAAATTGATTATTTAAACTATTTTACATATAAATAAATTTAATAATATTGATTATATAGATATATCTTTATTATAAAATTTGTAGAGACAGTATATGTGTTTAAATAATTGTAGAAAAATTAAAAAATATAAATTATTTATAAAATTTTATTATTGTTTTTTAAAAGATTAGTAGAAGTTACTTATTGTTGTAATATTTGATAGGATTTATAATGATAATATATTTTCAATTTTATTAATCGTTGTTTAAAATAAAACAAATAATTAAAAAAATAAATATGATGTAATTTAAATAATTAAATGAAAAAAAGTAAAAACTTAAAGAAACTAAACAAAAATTAAATCAAACTTAAATGACCTAAACATAAACTAAATTAAACTTAAATAACTTTTATGTTAAGAAAACGTACAAGGAGAAAATTGTTAAGTTCGTGATACATAAAGAAACTCGAATGTATTTTGAAAAAAAAATACTATGCTAAACCTCAGCACACCTCCTTGGAGAATATCCCAACCTGTAATTCTTAATATCATACAGAATATGAAAATTCTGCTGCAATAAGTTTCCAATAATTGTAGAAGAGCGATGAGGAGTTTCCAAAATTGCCAAACAAAGAACTTCATTTAATTCATATGGATAAAAAACATTTTCCACTGGAAAATTCCACACAGACCCATCAACAAAATGAATTCCAAACTCAGGCAACTCCACTTGCTTCCCTCCTGATACATTGTAACAAGTATCCATAACAAAATCAACTTCATCAATTGGTTGCAGTTTAATTTTCTTCTTAAATGCTTCTTTAATAATATCATAAGCTATGCTAGGGAAATAAGTCAATGTTGAACCTGAATCAATAATTGTACCACCATCACCTTCTAATGAAAAATTCCAAATTTGTTCAGGAATATTAAGCATTTCACCACCAACTATAATAGACTTTATCTTTAGATAATAAAATGATTCATCAGGACTTTCTTGTTCATCAAGCAATGTAGTGAAATTCAAATTAGGGTCATCCAATAGGTCCTTGTTTTCTCCAAATATCAATTTGCTACTATTGCTTGTGTTACTAAATAAATCATCAAGACAATAAGAAAATGAATGTCCATAAATAGATTGAATTTGTGAAGAAAATGAAAGTGGTCCTCTTCCAAGTCCTAACAAACCATAAGCTCCATGAAAATACCCTTTATTAAAATGACCACAACCAAACATTATATCAACTACTCTTTTCATTTTTTCATCTCTATTAGGCCAAGTGAGGTTCATATTAAATGTTTCTAATGAAAAATCACCTGTTGTGTTTGAACCATCTGCATAGTCATAAAAATAAGGACATGTTTGGTTTTCATCTTCACAAAGATGAAAAGGGTCTAAGGAAGAAACTAGTGGACACCGCGGATCGCGACAACTTATGTTTTTGAAAGAGCTTGAGTCCTTTGGATCATAATAGGAACCATTTTGTTCAAAACAATCATAACATGGAACACATGGAATCCAATTGAGGTCACTTCCTGTATCAAGTATTAACCAAACATGTTTAGGAGGTGTACCTATAAACATGTCTATGAAATACTCACCTGTTCCAAGAGAGGCTCCTGAGACTAAAGTTGCCATCATGTTATTACCTGAAAATTCATTTTTAGAAGATTTCAAAGATGCTAAAACAACATCCTTTTCTCTTGGCATGATGTTTGTGTTCTTTTTCTCTATGACTTTTCTATGAAGAGATTGAATTCTAACTAAATCTTTGGTTGTTGAGTCCAATACATGTTTTCTAGGCTCATTTCCATGCCTAAATGGTAATCTCATTAGGTGTAACTTTGCTGATGTAGAAGCATCTCCATCTTGTTGCTTTTCGAAGCTTTTGGGCTTCGAAAATTCTGAGCTGGTGAGAATTGGATCATTGTTGTGACCATTTTGGTTTTCAACTTCAATGTATGCCTTGAAAGTGAGAGATATAATTGAAATAAGTACCAAAATAAGGAAAACTTTTAGGATCATTTGTGCTAATATAAATTTAGGAGAATTTTCTAAAGTATATAACTCAACAATGAACAAGATTGAGGTAGATAGACAAAGTATTTTCTTACAAGAAACAAAATATAGAAAAAGAACAATCTGCTTCTGTTCAGAAACAAGGACAACCCTTTACTAGAAATTGATAAACCATAACTTATTTCAAGGCCTAAGAAAAAAACTAGTGCTTAATAAAATCTTACAAGATCTATAGTGTATTTTAAATAGTTTTTGCATAACAATTTTTTAATAAACCCTTTTATTTAAATTCATCAGTGACAATAATAAAGCATACATTGTGAAGAATCATTGTCTTGTTTTGATTAAAAAACTTGTATTACTATGACTTTGTCTTCTTTGGTTTATTAAAATGACCAAATTAAGAGCAAGTCAACCTTCCCTACCCAAGCTATTCACATACTGTGTAAATAAAATCACAACAGAGAAACTCAAGTCTCACATGCTAGATTTTGTAATCTGCATTTATAATTTATTATTTTTATAACACTTTGAACTAATCAAGCTAGGAATAGGGAAAAGATATAGATTTTCTTTTTGCCATAAAACAAAAACATGTAATATTTGACTACAAATATTATATGTTGCAACCATATTTTTAATTATATATTTCATTTTCTCACAGCAAACTTCTTTTCCATTTTATTTATTTGTTTCCATGTCTCACATCATGCACAATTTTCTAGTTACCTCTTTTACCGACTTAACTTTTCTACTTTAAAAAATTTATTCTTTTTTCTGAAAAAGTTTTTCTATATGCACATTGAAACTACCTTTATAAATTATAGGTACCGCGGACCAATGCTTACGGGCATGTTTGGGAGGTGATTTATAAGAGTTTTGAACTATTAAATTTAAATTTTAATATATTTTCATAATTTTAAAAACAATTAAAAAAATAATCTAATTATGTAATATTTCAATCGCACTTAAGTCATTTTTAGAAATATTTTATAATTTATTTAATTTTAAAAAAAAATTAAGTCTTTTGTTTTCCTCGAAAATAGACTCTAAAAATCATTCGAAATTTTAATGACAGATCGACGAAATTTCTTAAAAATATAAGTAAACGATTTTCATTGTCTTTACAATTAAAAAAGTGATTTAAATAGTGTATGTAATTCGATGATTTTAATTTTAATAAATTTTTTTTCTTCTCACTCAACTTATTATTTTATTTTTGAAAATTAATATTTATTTGATCATTAATTTACAATTCTAAAAAATATTCGATCATTGTTAAAATTTCAAAATAACTTTTAATTTTAAGTATTAATATACTTTATACCACTTATGAATCGATAACTAATACCATGATATTGATATGTATGAAAAGTTCCGTAGACTAGCTAAAGTGTAACCCCGTCGCCATCATTCATTGTACCATTGTTGGGAGATAAGATAAATAAAATGATATATGCATCTAATGTGTTTCTTGCTTTTGACATTTGAGCCTTTCAGCTTTCTTCCATTACTCGTCTTCTTTTTTACTTTAGGATAAATCTCAATTTAAAATTGCTATACATTGCAAGATTAATTATTTAATTAATTTGTACAAATTAATATTAATCAATTATTCAGAGCTATGCTGAAATTACTAATACCAATTACAGGAATCTTTTTTAATTACACTCAATTAATTGATAGAGATCTCGTAAAAAAAAAACTGATTGATATACAAATTGATTAATAGCGTGTTTGAAATTATATTCAAACTAAGTCCAAACGTATTTGTAACATATCTTATGTTTAGGGATGGGAATAGGCTAAGCCGTCCGTAAGGGTCTATGGTCTGGCCTATTTAATAAAAAGGTTAAGCTCAAGCTGCTTTTAAAGCATATTTATTTAAATAGGTCAGACTCAGGCTTATAAAAAAACTTATTAGGTCTAACAGGTCGACCTATATATATTTATTATTTATTAATAATATTATTTCTATTTTAAATTCTATCAATTAGCCAATTACTTAGTAATCATTTCATATTCAGTAGTCGTTCTATATTCGGTCGCAGTTCTATATTTGGTAGTCATTTCATATTCGGTAACCGTTCGATTAGTCAATCACTCAATAGTTGTTCCTGATTTGTTTAAGAGATAATAATGGCTGTGTTTAAAAAAGCTTTTAAAAGGACTTACAGAGCAGGTCAGACTATTAAAAAGGCCAGGTCAGGCAAAAAAAAACCTATGATAGGCCGTAGGCCAGTCTTAGGCCGAAAAATTAAATTGTAGGTCAGGTTCAAGCCTTTCAAAACCTAGTCTGATCTGACCTATTCTCACCTTTACTTGTATTAACATAATGTTTAATATGTTCTTTTTGGCTTTTAAAAAAAAATCCAAATATTTTAGTTTCAATAATTGTTATAGGTTACAAACGTGAATCTAAACACTCAATAAATAAATAAGTTGAATTTGGAATGACAAATTATTTAAAACCATTGTTGTCAATATACAAAAAGAAACTAATAAAATAAAAATAAAATAAAAAAAACTAATAAGATAAAAATAAATAAATAAATTACTTACTCCATCCCTACTTATCTCCTGCTATTTGTCTGTCTAATAGCAAACAAATTTAACATGCAATATGATTCTCTCTATACTCTTTGGTTGAATATGTTGTAATATTGTATCTATACAATCTTCATTATTTTGTTTGACAAGATACACAATCTTGACTTACAAAACACAATAATTTAAAATTTAAAGATATATAATATACAAACACAAAATGTCATTGACAAATACTACTATTAATGTTATTGTACTCATTTTAGGCACGGATAGTGTCTGAAAGACTAGAAATCCAAAAGTCATATTTTGAGTCAATATTATTGTAGATCATCTAATTAAGTTGGTATGAATTCAAGTTTGTCATTACATCGTCAAAACGGACTATTCAATCCTCTTATGCTAAAGAAACAGTGCTTAGTGGCATAGTGCCTTAATCCTTTGAGTTTGAGGTTGGCAATAAAGTTCTTGCAAAATGCCAATATTTGCCACCATTTTTAAACAAATACAAAAATGTCGATTGGTTATATAGTTGGTTTTTGTACAAATTATATGTAAGAGATGAAATAGGTTGGATTGATTTATAGGGGATATGATATAAAAAATAATTGAAAAATCTATTTAAATTTATTAATTCAGACTACTTAATTGAATATAAATAGATTTTCTCACTATTATTGTTATAATATTAATTTTTGTTTATTTATTTAAATCATAAACATATTGTAATACATAATATTTGAGTATTTAAAATATAATATAATATTTCGAAATAGAACTTAAACTCATTATCATATTACTTTATTTATATAAAATCATATAAAATCATAACACAAGTAGTATAGATTTTTATAAAATAACACTTAAATAGGTTTTTTTTGTTCTTTTTTTAAGTTTTCAGGCTTTGTAAAGTTTTAAAACTAGGTTATGTTAGACCTTGGGCTTTTGACATATAAAAAGCCAAATCAAACCTAACATTTTCACTGTAAACTGAATTTATGTCTTACAAAATTTAACTCAAACTAATCTATTTTCATTTAATTACATGAATTGACATGTGCTAATAAATATTTTCACATACGTAGATCTGCTAGTGCAGTTGCAGAGTCTGCTAAAGATGCAAATCAGCCCAGACACACAAAAATCCAAATATTAAAAGTTTAATATAGGTTTATTCAATGTTAACAAAAAGTAGTACACGTCAATGTATTTTATAAAATTACATTAATAATGGAGATTTACATATTTCTTAAACACCTAACTTAAATAATCTATATATTTTTTTACTAAACAATCTGTAATTACTTGAAATACAATAGTTTATGCTAAATACATACATTTTAATCTATTATAACAAACCTTTTCAAATAATAATAATAATAATATAATCGGAAGAAGTCATGGAAACAATTGGGGCGGGAAAGTTTGGCGCCATTATCCTATTCTCCCTTTCTATTTAAAGAGATTAAGAACACTGCGCACAAACAAATTACCATTTTAATTCTTTTCATTTCCAACAATGTCTAACGCAAACGGCGTCGTTTCAAACCTTTTTTTCCGAGTCAAGAAGCTCTCCGACAAAGCCGTTCTGCCTTCAAGGGGTTCTCCTCTCTCCGCTGGTTACGATCTTTCCAGCGCCTCCGCTACTCAAGTTCCGGCGCGAGGCAAGGCTCTTATTCCCACCGAACTCTCCATCGCCATCCCTGAAGGAACCTATGCCCGAATTGGTAATTTAATTTCTCCGTCTATACCATTTTATTTATTAAGGTTTTATAATCAGTTTATTTTGAATGTTAGGGTTTTAACTTACTTTTTTTGCAGCACCGAGATCGGGGTTGGCTTGGAAGCATTCAATTGATGTAGGTGCTGGAGTGATTGATGCTGATTACAGAGGTCCTGTTGGTGTTATACTGTTCAATCATTCAGATGTTGATTTTGAAGTGAAAATTGGTGATAGGATTGCTCAGTTGATTATTGAGAAGATTATCACTCCTGAGGTTTCTGAGGTTCAGGATTTGGATTCCACTCTTAGAGGTGAAGGTGGTTTTGGATCCACTGGGGTTTGAATTTCATTATTACTTTTTAGGTTCCTTATTAGTTAACCTTTGAATGCGAGGAGAATGGTCAATTTCTCCAATTTTCTACATATATGTGTACGCATGACATGAAAGTGATAAGTTGTATTTGTGTATTAAGGACGACTTTCGCTTCTTTAACATTTTATAGTATAGTTACAGAATTTGCTACAATCCTCATGAATTGCTAATTGGTACTTGCAAACTGGTTTGGGGTAGTTTTGTGACTGTGGATTCTCAGTCAATTTGTCCCTTTCAAGATTTTTTTTTCAAACAGAAAAATGAGACATATAGAAGGAAGATAAACAGAACAAGTGAGAAACAGAAAGAAGAAGAAGAAAAAAAGGAATTAATATTAGACGGGAATATGTATAGATAGCTCCTAAGAGTACATTATACTGCATTATTATAAATTAGCTTTCAAGTTTCTAGGATTAATTACTTGGGAAGTTTTTTGGTATTCAAAGGCCAAACATTAGAAACATTAATTAATATATGGATTATAATTCTCATCCTAGGTCCACTCTCCCAAATGCTTGACCCACTCTTCAATTTACATAACTATAAAAAAAAAAATTTACTTAATACAAATGCTTTAAATCTTTTTTTATTTAATAAAAAAATCTTACATTTTAATATTCTTAAAATTAACGTCGATAAACTTTTATATAAATTAAGTAAAATATTGTTTTTGTTGCAAATTATTTAACATTTTTTTAATACATGAGTTATTAAAATGGTAGTATATAGTATTTTCTTCTTTAACTAAAATATAATTCATGACCTTCATAGGGAATAACTTCCCATAGACACGTGATCTAAATTTTAACTCCACAATACTAGCTAACTTCATATAACTACCTCTTCTAAATTTAAATATAGATAGTCTAAAATTGTGACATTGAAAGACCATACTTGGTTAAGAGGGGTTTAAGATTCCAACCTGAAACAAGATAAAAAAGTTGCAATTGAGATTATAATTGACTACTTTTATTTAAAATTCTCTTCTGTTTAGCATGAAGTTAAATTTTTTTGGTTGAATTTTTTTAATAAACTATTTTAAAATAAAAGTGCTATTAAAAGGTTAATATGGTTGAGAGTTGTTAGTAGAGTTCATTTGGTAAAAATTTTGTTCGTAGAGTTCAATGTAGATTATAATAAAGTGGGTAATATGTAAATATCTGACCCATTTAAGCACGAGAGCTTCATTGTGGATGATATACTTGGATTGTTAATGTGTAAAGAAATCTACAAACCTTTGCAAAGAGAACATTATATACGAATGATGAAGCTGTTGTTTATGATAATATCTTTTGCCTCAGTTAATTTGCAATTCAATAATAGATTAATTATCGTTTATCCTTAACTGTCCATGTAGTTTCCATATGACCTTTCCTCGTCCCTTGCATTCAAAGAAAAATATAGGTATTACATGCTATCAAATAAATGTATGAATTTCTGGAAAGCTTAGCCCTCACATTGTTATAAATAACTTGCACTAATCAATCAATTCATTGTATTTTGAACAAATAATTTATTGTTCAAATTGACAAATTAACCTTATTATGAGTTGTAGTTGGGTTCCAATATCCATGTAAAAGGTCTGCTGATATCTGACCTCTATAATGATAAAAATTTACTATCTTCCATCCCCATATACTACTTTTCTAGACTATAAACAAGGTTGAGCAATGAGGTAAAAAAAACACTAACTTAAGATTCCAGAATAAGTGCATCAATATTTCGTTTCCCTTCAGGGCCTTTGGTATACCATGATGATACGTAGTCTCCATAAACAACATCCCGGTATTTAGCTGGTGACGAATTACTGATTAGTTCAGAAGCAGGGGAGATCTTGACTGTCTTGGCAGGGTCATGAAATGTTGCCACAGAGAGTCTTGGTTTATCAGGATTAGTGACTGCTCTATGCACACAGCTCCTGTATTTTCCATTAGTTATAATCTGGTGCCAAAGTAAACAAACCTTGTTAATAACTTCAATTTCATGAATGAATCGTTTATCAAGAAAACTAAAAGAAATCACACAAATCATCAGGACACAATGCTAGGCTGCCACATCCTGTAATACTAAATCCCATTTTTAAAAGAAAATTTACAGTAACCAATGCTTCTAATTCAGGAGCAAACATTGTCATTCATAAATCATAACAGACGGGGCTATATGGCACCAAATGAATGACAAGGAGACTGCCCTATTTACCTTTAACAAATAAACATTAGCAGAAAAACACAATCTATTTTCTAAACAAATTTTCCATTGGCCTTCAACAACTTGCATATTACAGTACATAATACATTCACAATTGGGCCTCAATACAATTGTTGAAGTAAGTTCAGTGCACAACAAAAATCAATATTTGACTCTCATCAAAACCAATACTTCACTACAGCCCCTTGAATGCTCTTGAAGACTTAAAAACACTTTAAAAGTTTAACTGCAATCCACTTAAATAAAACTATCCACAAATAGGTTATACTAGTTATTTTGATAATGACTGTTGTCATACCATTCATCCAGATGCTGAGAGTAGATAACCCAAAAAAAAACTAAAATACTTGAAGAATCATTAACAGTATTGACTGAACTCAAGTAAAAATAGACAAGTGCCATGCATACATGTTCTGTTAAAAAGAAAAGCTATTGGTTATCTACTCTCAGCATCTAAATGAATGGCAATACAACAAATCAACAACGATTCTCAAAAGTGTTTGCTTCATATATATAAAAACAGAACACAAGACACAAATCAAATACAGCACATATTAAACTTATTTTCCAAATCCAGAACTTGAATTTTAAGTTATAACTTGTAAATGATGGATTGTGTTTGTTTACCTCAGTTTGGTCAGCCAAAAGAACAAGAATAGCATCTGACAAAGGCTGCACAGTAACCCAATTATCATTACCATTTTGAAGAACCTGAAGACCACCCACATCGTCTTGAATCAAAAGGGTAATAGCACCCATATCAGAATGTGATTGCAGACCAAGTGTGAGGTCCGGTTGAGGACACGGTGGGTAATAGCTTATAGTTATATTCTGGTACAATTCTCCAACACCATCTTCAATGCAAGAAGGTCGCAACCCAACACTCTCTGATATCAAAGCTAGTAACTTTTGCGCCAGAATCTTCATTTCATCACTGTACTTTGCTACCGATTCGCTGTAATCGGATGTAAAATTCGGCCAACGATTAGGGTTCCGGCGAGAAAGGGGAAAAGTGTGGTGGTCGAAATAGTCTCTCCAATCAAGGACCTGCGAGACGGCGTCGTTTCCTTTTTCATTTGAGCTCACCAGCATTCGGCTTCCGTACCCCTCGGATGCGGCGGCGCCGGCGGTACAAGCATACTGGAGCTTTTCGGGCATGGGGCATTCGTTGAAGAAGGCGAGGCCTGCGCGGCGGACGGCGTCGAGGAGGGTTGTGGGAACGCCGTGGTTGATGATGTGGAAGGCGCCCCATTCA
Source organism: Cicer judaicum (assembly GCA_037974835.1). Classification (NCBI taxonomy): domain Eukaryota; kingdom Viridiplantae; phylum Streptophyta; class Magnoliopsida; order Fabales; family Fabaceae; genus Cicer; species Cicer judaicum. The sequence continues at coordinate 19,965,709 of JBBPBS010000276.1, read as the reverse complement.
CGGCAGGCTTGCCCGATTACTTCCCGGGTGGAATCACGGCGGTTGGGGTTGAAGTTGAAGAGGTCGACAATGGGGATGTTGGCATCGGGATCGGTATGAATGGGTCGGTTATTTGGGGGTTGGATATATTCGAATGGAACCCGGGATAGACCCGATTGAATAAGGGATTGTACCCGAATGGGTTCGCCAGTAACTTCCATTTCGGATTGGATAAGAACAGAACAGATTGAAATGAGAAGCAAGAAGAAGAGGAACACTGCAAGAGTGAGTCACTCTTGATTATGCATAAGTAATCTGTTTATATATATATATTTTAAATTTCAACTATTTTCACCATCATCAATTTTAAATGGCGACAATTTAAGTTTATTATTTAAATATTTTTGTTTAAATGACGATTAACATGTATATATGATTTAATTATATAAAATTATTTATATTTATTAATTATACATATGTTGTTAACTAAGTTATATATAAAAAAAAATTAAAATTGAAATTTTAAATTTTTAGAACGTTTTATTGCAATTTCATTGTAATAATTATTTTATATTGCATTATCATATGTCTCGTTATTTAAAATATAGTATACTATTTTTTATTAAATAAAATTACAATAAATGACAAAAACTGACTGATTATGAAATAAAAGGACTGATTTCATGAATTATTAAAAATAAGATTCTAAAACTATAACTAAACATTTTTATTTTTTTTGAGGGGACACAATTTTTTTTTAAGAAATTTACTATTTACACCTATTTTTCAACAATTTTTTATTTTATTTTATAAAATAGATGGTAAATACAACCACAAACTCACCCGTACCCATACCTGCAGTTTAAAAAAATACTCATACTCGTATCCGTACTCTCTGGGTATCTAAGTGCTTGTACTCATACCCATTACCCACACTTTAACTAAAATAGATTGATAAATAAATATTAAATTTAAAAATTATTCAAATATTATAAATTCAATCATAAAGTATTATAAACTAAAATATTTTCTAAATCAAAACATTTCAAATGAACACTCATTACAATACACATTCAAATATCCATAACAATATTCTATGAAGTTATAACTCTTACGACAATATTATTTGAGATCAATAAAAAAAAATTATAAAAAGTTACAAGTATAATTATAAAGACACGATTAATAAAATATAACTCTTAGTAATAAAGTCACAATTATTTAATTATTCATCATAATCAAATTCTTAAAAAGTTTGCAAATATTTATCTTTTGATTTTATTATAAATATTGTAATGGTCCAATGATATTAATAGATATTAAAACATAAAGGAAAATAATTAATTAAACTAAATATTAATATACTAAATAAATAAAAAATATATTTATATAAGTATGGGTGCGGGGTGGGGTGGGTACTATAGTACTCGTACCCTCACCCACACCCGCTTAATTTTGCGGGTAATTACCCGTCTCTGTGCTCATACCCATTATGCGGACTGTGGATTTTTTTTTGCAGGTACCCAATGGGTCTGAGTCTAATTGTCATCCCTACACAACAATATGAACATTTCTTTTATTCGATAAGTTTGTTTTTCATCAGTTATTACATCTACAAATAAATATAAAATGATTCAAATCTTCTTTTTACATCTATTAAATTGGGGAAGTACGTACCGTACAATGTTTGTTGAAACATATAATATCTTAGCGTGTGAATTTAAAAATTGTTGAAGTACCACGTTAGAAAGCTCTCATTCTATAAATAGTAAAGTCTCACATTGGATATTTAGTACATGTGGATTTGCTTCCATCATTATATAAAGAGTGTCAAACTCTAAGTGTGATGTATTTCTCAACTTTCTCTCTTCTCCCTCATCTGCTTGATGCATTTCCGTGTTACTTCTTCTCTTTCCTTTTAGTGTGGTTTGTGTTGTAGACCCTCATAGTCTCGTTGATTTGTGAGTGATTATAATACCACTATCCTTTTAGAATGGTTTTTTGTGTTGTAGTCCTTCAATTTTGAGTGGTTATAGTTAGGGATGGCAATGGGTAGGGTTTGGGTAGGCTACTATAGTACCTGTATCCATACCCATAGTTTAAAAAAAATACTCGTACCCGTACCCTCTTGGTTATCAACTTTAATACCCGTACCCTTACCCTCTAGGTATCTAAGCCCTCTTGGGTATCAACTTTAATACCCTTACCCTTACCCTCTGGGTATCTAAGTGCCCGTACCCATATCCATTACCCACACTTTAACTAAAATAAATCGATAAATAAATATTATTTTGTGATTAAATTTAAAAATTATTTAAATATACAAAATTAAGTTGTCAAATAAATATATAATTACTACTTTATGTGACAACTCTATTTTATTAAATGTTATTATGATATTCGTTTTGTATTTGTTTTCCTTACCGAAGAAACTATTAAAATATAATAAAATATTATTCTCAAATAAATAATAATTATATCTTTACTTGATAACTTTATATTATTAGATTTTATTATTATCTTTCTTTTGAAGTTATACTTCGCAACAAAGATGACCTTAAACCCCGAATCCTAAACCCTAAATAATATACTTAAACCTTGAACCCTAAACTCTTAATATCAAATCATGTACACTAACACACTAATTGTTATGAAGTAAAACTATAAAACGAATATAGTAATAACATTTTAAAAAATAGAGTTGTCAAATAAAGTACTAATTACATAATTATTAGACAACACTATTTTATTAAATGTTAATATTATCTTTATTTAGTAGTTAGAATTTGTAATGAAGATAACCCTAAATATTTAACCCCGAACCCTAAACCTTAAATACTAAACCATAAACTCTAAATCCTAAACCTAAACCGTAACCCCTAAACTCTTTACCCTGAATCTTGAACCCTAAACCCTGACAACTATATTTTATTATAGTAAAATAAAAAGAGAGATTAAGTAACTATTAAGTTTGTTCTAGTAAAATAAAAATAATAATAGTAATACATAAAATAAATAAGGGGACCAATGGACTTGACCCATATATGTGAATCCTAATAAAAGGAGCTACTTGTCGTCGCCTCCGTAGAAGGGAGAGGAAACACAATAATGCTCTAGTTAGTCAAACAAACTCAATTTCTCAAATTTTTAACTATATCAATTTCTCTCTAAAATATTTGAGTTCTCTATTTATCAAATTAATCATTTTGCATTGTTCTTCTTTACCACAAGTCCAATTTAAGTGAATCCAACACCAAAACAATCGTTTGAAAAATGGCCACACCTTTATTAGTTTTCTTATTTTAAGGATGACAATGGGTAGGGTTTGGGTAAGGTATGAAGTTGCAACTCTTATGACAATATTATTTGTGATCAGTAAAAATAATTTATAAGAAGTTGCAAGTATAATTATAAAGACACGATTAATAAAATATAACTCTTAGTTATGAAGACACAATTATTTAACTATTCATCGTAAACAAATTCTTAAAAAGTTTGCAAATGTTTATCTTTTGATTTGATTATAAATATTGTAATGGTCCAATGATATTAATAGATATTAAAACATAAAGGAAAACAATTAATTAAACTAAATATTAATATAATAAATAAATAATATATTTATATAAGTGCGGGTGCGGGGCGGGGTGGGTACTATAGTACCCGTACCCACACCCATACCCGTTTAATTTTGCGGGTAATTACCCGTCCCTGTGCCCATACCCGTTATACGGGGTTTTACCCTACCCATTGTGGATTTTTTTTGCGGGTACCCACTGGGTTTGGGTCTAATTGTCATCCCTAGTCATAGTATCATATTATGAGTGTTTGTTTGGGCTATTGTATCTTGGGGACTTTGTGGTTGATAGTCTATCTTGCACAATTTGAGTAGTGTTGCGAAACATTTTAAAGAGAGCGACCTAGTTCGTGACTCAACCTAGTAAAAACATCGGTGACATTAATTTATTTTGAAACAGTTTTTCGAAACTCAAAAACAATAATTTTGAAATAGTTTTTCAATACTAGACTTGGTTTTGTTGCCTCTGATTTCAATAAAATGTTTCAGTTTGAGGCATACAAAAAAGGATAAGAAAGCTGAAGAATTAACATATGAGAGATAATGATTATCTCTGTAAGACTTGTATTCTTAATTGACTTGTTGATGATATGTATGACTACTACAGTTCTAGCAATACGACTTGGATATGTTTGGAATGTTCTGAAGCTGGGCCTAAAAAGAATATTGTGAGGCACTGCCTCAAGTATTAGAATATCATATAACCGATGATAGATATGTGGAGACTCACTCCCGTAAAATTCAGAAAATAGTTCATGAGATCATATATAGAGATATAACTTTAGATATACAGTTTCAAATTGTTATTGTTGATAAATTGTCATTGTTAAGGGGGATTTCAAAAAAAATCTCAGATATGAAACAAAAAAAATTTATCTTGAGAGTTTGAATAAGACAACTCTATAGGAGAAAATTTGTACATCAATTCTAAATATAATATTTTTGTTCGCAAATGTATACCATTAAGATATGTTTAAATTAAATGTTGAAATTCATAAAAATCTTCATCTACTTACATGTTGTGTGATTTTCATATTTGACATGTTAGACTATGTCATGTGAACAAACGTGTGATTTCAAACTTAAGTAATTTAAGTTTAATTACAAAGTTGTCTTTAAATAATTTTGAAAAATATGAATTTTGTAGTCAAACTAAAATAACAAAGAGTTCACATAAATTAATAGTTAGAGAATTTGAATTTTTAGATTCAATAAACTACGATATATGTGAACTTGATGAAATGTTAATAAGCAATAAAAAATATTATTTTATGATTTTTATTGATGATTATTTTAACTATACTTTTGTATATCTAATGAAAAATAAAATTGAAGTGTTTGACATATTTATGATCTTTGTAACTGAAATTAAAAGTTAATTTAGTATAAGTATTAATAGGTTTTGTATTAATAAAGTAACCAAATATGATTCTAGTTTGTTTAATTGATTTTATAAATTGCAAGAAAAATATTGTGCACCATACTCCACTTAATTTATTTGTGCATATTATTAGACTATGCTTTTACTTTAATTCATGAGAACGTGGATTGAAATTGGAGTCGTGAATTAAGCTCAAAATTTGAAAGTCTATCTTAAAAAAGTCTCTATTAACCCCCTTTAATATTAGACAAAAAATATTTTATTGATATAATATAGGAAATTACTATACCCCATATTTATACTCATACCCCAATATTATATACAAACTACATGTTTTATCGTTTTCATTATTAAAAAAATGTGTACCCTACTAAATTCATTTTAGTTTTTAGATATACAAATAAATATCTTTTAGAAAATCAAATTTTGTGTCGAAAAACTTTTTTAAAATTTTTTAGAACACAAAACATATTTTACAAATTTTGAAAACATTTATGTACCAATTTTTTTTTCATAATACAAATGTCTTATGGAAAACATATTTTCAAGTTTTTTGAAACATAAATTTTTTTAAAAAATTCAAAGTTTGGGTGCCATAAAACTTTTTTTCAAGAATCTGAAGCTTTTCATCGAAAAAATTTGGAATTTTTTTTGAAAAAAAAAAACGAACACATAAATTTAAAAAAGTAAGTTCATTGAGTAGGCAACAATTTGAGAATTAAAAAAAGCTAAGTTTTAAAATTTTAGTTGTTAGTTCTATGAAAAAATGGTTTTGAGTGAACGCACAAGTAGACATAAATTAATTGATATTAAGTGAAAAATCTAAATTTTAAATATTTTAGAAGAAGTAATAGCAATAGGAAGAGACTAAAAAAAAGTTGATGTTATTGTATTGGGAGGAGAGGATGACATAGAACTAAGTATAACATATTTAAGAAAGAATTATGGACATTTTGATAGGAGAGTGGACCAACTTACAAAAAAAATTAAGAAAAAGTGAAATTGGTGTAATAATTCATTTGGCAGTGGAAATGAATGAATAACTGAATTAAGCCATATTTTATGAGTTTGAATTCTCACAAAAGACAATATTTTGCTAATTTTTAATCGTAGAAAAAATGAGTGAAAAATACTTGTTTTGTGATATTAAATTTTAGTCATATTCTCATTGCTTATTAATATTTTTAAGACTTAAATACACTGTTGGTACTTCTATTATGATAAAAATGAACTATTAATATCTCATTTTCACAATTAATTTTTTAGTCTCATATTAATTAATTTTTGAGTTTTTTTTTTCCATGCCATTTTTTAATGATATGTCACTCTCAATAATAATACGTAGAACTGTCAAAAAAGCTTCCAACTATGAGGTCCCTCAATTTATTTTTATTAAACCTTTACTATTAGGTTCTTATCAAAATAATTTTTTTTTAAAATTTCAGCCAATTATTTCATGGGGTTTATAGACTCTTAATATTTTGTTCATTTTGAGATTTTTTTTTGAAAAATTTTCGAAATTTATTTTATTCGAAAAAAATTAAAAACAAAAATCTCAAAAAAATTATAAATGATTTTTTATCAAAAAAAGTGAAAAAATTTTATCGAAAATAAAATAAAATATTTTTTATTGAAAAAAAATCAGAAATTTTTTATAAAAAACAATTGAAAATATTTTATAGTAAAAAATCGAAAAAAAATTTATAGAAAAAAATTGAGAAATTTTTTTCGGTGAAAAAATTTATTTCTCAAAAAAAATTGATTTTTTTTTTAAAAAAGTAGGCCTATAGACCCAATAAACCCACAAAATTTTAAAGGATCTTGTTTTTTGGAGCCTTTTAAATTATTAATTTTGTTGACCCTTCCATATGTGAGCTGAGCCAATAATTAGGCGGCTGTTAAATTGACAGCTCGAATAACATGACCCTTAGATAATATTTTTGAGTTGGATAAAACAAATTCACGTCATTAATGTTGTAATTAATTTTATTTATATATTAAATATTAAAAATATTTATTTTATTTATATATAAAGTATTTGACATTAAATATTAAAACTTAAATTTTTTAAATAATTTATTTTATTTAACTTTTTTAATAATTTAAAATTTAAACAGTTATATAAAATGTTTAAAATTGTATTTATTTATATGTTGAAATATTAAAATTAAACTTATTTTATTTATAAATTAAAATGTTTAACTTTAAAACTTAAAATATTTAAATAAAATATTTTAAATTTATTTATTTTATTTTTAATATATAAATAATAAAATTAATTTCAAAAATATTGCATAGAAAATATTGGATTAAACTCAGTGTCACACATCTATGTTTTTTTTATCATTATATATATATATATTTAAAAAA
>JBBPBS010000276.1:19905635-19958107 GCA_037974835.1 Cicer judaicum | reverse complement strand
ATATATATATATATATATATAAATATAAAACACCACACATCTAAATGTCATGTCAAGTTATTAATGAGAGAGTTATGTCATAAAAAATGATGGAGTCAGAAAAATCTTAAAAATTAATTAATACTTGACTAAAAATCTAAATTTAAAAACAAATAGACTAAAATTTTATTTGACATGGCTCTATTTTATTAATCTAAAATATCAAATTCATATATATTAAACTTAAAAATTAATTAATAATTATATTTTTATTTGACAATTATATTTTACTATAGTTATGGATGTCAAATATAATGAACAAGAGCTATTTAGTATAAGAATGTGATAGAAAGAAATGCGATGGAATATAATTAGGATTCGATTTTATTATCCAATCAATATTGAAATTCACATTATAAATCCCTTTTGTCTTTTACACATTTTTATTCAGATAGAAATATCCATAGATCCAATGAAATATGAGTTAAACATATATATATATATATAATCCCTTTTGTCTTTTACACATTTTTATTCGAATAGAAATATCCATAGATCCAATGGAATATGAGTTCAATATATATATATATATATATATATATATCAAAGGACAACCACAAAACGAAAGATATTGCACATGATTGTTTATCACAACCATAAAACACAAAGATGTTGCACATCATTGTTTATCACAACTATAAAACACAAAGATATGTTGCACATGATTGTTTATCATTAGTTTAGTTACCATTCAAATAATTTTGAAACCTTTGCTAATCATAACGGAGTGAATGAATCTCTATTTTGGAACTTTGTTTATTAGAAAATAATCTTGTATATCGAAACAACAAGCTTTGTGATTTATTTTATATTTTGAAATCTTTGCTCACAATATATGTTTTTTACTCATAAATAATATTGTATAAGCCATGTTGGAAAATAATTATTTATCGTGTGAATTTAATAATTTGTTGAAGTTCCACATTGGAAAGAAATATTTTTTATAAATTTAAGTGGAAAGAAACTTGTTAAGTCCCACATTGGAAAGAAATAATTTTAAAATCCCACATTGGAAAACTCTATTATTTTGAGTAGTTTCAAATCTATACATACTAAAGTCTCACATTACTTAGAAAAGAAATGTGAGTTTAATTCCATCACTATATAATAAGCATCAAACTATTGTGAAAAGCACACCAAAGTTGGATGCTTTTTCCAACTTTCTCTTTTCTCCCTCTTATATTCTGCTCGCCAAATTTCGAGCCACTTCTCCCCTTTCTTTCTGTCCCTTTAGGTTTTTTTTAGAGCGGTTATTATACCGTAGTTCCTTCGGTTTTTAGAGCGGTTATTATACCGTAGTCCCTTCGGTTTTTTAGAGCGGTTATTATACCGTAGTCCCTTCGGTTTTTAGAGCGGTTATTATACCGCAGTCCCTTCGGTTTTTAGAGCGGTTGTTATGCCGTAGTCCCTTCAATTTTTAGAGCGGTCGTTATGCCGTAGTCATTTTGTTTTTAGAGTGGCCGTTATGCCGTAGTTATGAGTGGTCGTAGTACCATATTGCGAATGACTTTAATCGTCATATTGAAAGTGACTTTAACCGTCATATTAAGAGTGGCTTTAAGCGCCATATTGAGGGTGTAATTCTAGAACGGTTTTCTACAGTGCAGTAGAACTCCGATACAGTGATCTGGGCTGTTTTATCTTGGGGACTTCGTGATTGATAGTCTACCTTGCACAATTTGGGTAGTGCCGCGAAACGTCTTAAAGAGAGCGACCTAGTCCGCGACTCAACCCAGTAATATCTTTGGTGGCACAAATTGTGATTTTTTAATAGTTTTTGAAACTTAAATTCCAACAATTTTAAGACGTTTTTATTCTGCCATGTCAACCGAAGATATTACTGAATTTGATTATGTTGCCTCTTCAATAAACTGTTTAAATTTTGAAGCAAAAAAGGATAAGAATGCTGGAGAATTAACCCATCGAAAAATAATGATAAGAATTATATTCTTAATGGAGTTGCTGATGATCTGTATAACTACTACAGTTCCAGCAATACTGGTAGAGATATTTGAGATGCTCTGAATGAGTATGTAGTGAGCTGCTACCCAGAGTATCAAATGGCTGACGACAGATCCATGGAGGCACACTCTTGTAAAATTCAGAAGATAACTCATGGGATCATCTATTAAGGTACGTTACTCGTGACATATTTAAATTAAGTGTTAAAATTTAATATGTCTCTTTATGTTTGATTGTTGAAATCAATAAAATGTATCTTTTTGCATACATGTTTTATGATTTTAATTTTTTACATGCTATACTATGTGATGTGAACCCATTTCATTTCAAAATTAAGTAACTTAGGTTTAATTCCAAAGTTATTGTTAAATGATTTTGAAAAATGTGATTTTTTGTAGTCAAACTAAAATAATAAAGAGTTCACATAAATTTGTAGTTAGAGAATCCGAGTCTTTAAATTTATTACACCTTGATATATGTGAACACGATGGGAAAGTTAACATGAAATGAAAAACAAAAATGAAACGTTTGACATGTTAAGAATCTATGTAACTAAAATTGAAAATCAATTTAGTAGAAAGATTAAAAGGTTTCAAGTATGATTGTAGTTTGTTTAAATAAGTTTTATAAATTGTCTAGAATTATATGTGGAACAACTGCACCATAATTGCTTGATGTGAATGGTAAAGTTGAAAAGAAAGGAAATATAACTCTTATTGAACTAGTAGTTGCTAGTATGCTTAATTATATTGTTGCATCTCATTAGTGTGCAGAAAATATATTGCTTATTTGCTATGTTTTGAATAGAGTTCTTAAATCTAAAAACAAAACATCTCCTTATGAAATAGTGAAGAAAAGACAATCGAACTTGTCTTATTTTCAAACATTGGGTGGTCTGACTTATGTCAGAATCCCCGATCCCGAACGAATTAAACTCGCTAGTAGAACCTATGAATGAGAATTCATTTGGATATGCGGTAAAGAACAAAGCGTATAGGTTTTATGACCTAAATGCAAAAGTGATCATAGAGTCAAATGATGTTGACTTCTATGAAACTAAATTCCCTGTAAAATGGAGAAATAGTGGGGGCAACGAACCAAGTTACGTTCCTGTTACAAGAAGCACTGAAAGCAGCAAACAAGGTGAAATAGAAACTCGAAGAAGTAAGAGAGTCAAAGTTTCTCAAGATTATGGACCAGAACATATGATCTATAATTTAGAAGAGAATCCTGCAAATCTTTAAGAAGCTCTATCATCTTTGGATGCAGATCTATGACAAGAAGCTAGAAATGGATTTTCTAGAGTCTAACAAGACCTGACATTTAGTAGACTTGTCTCCTGGTTGCAAACTAATAGGTTGTAAATGAATTTTGAAAACAAACTAAAACCCGATGGATGTATTGATAAGTACAAGGCACGCCTTGTAGCCAAGAGTTTTAGACAAAGAGAAAATATAGATTTATTCGACACTTTCTTACGAGTCACTAGACTAACATCGATTAGGGTGCTTATATCACTTGCGGCTATTCATAACCTGGTGATACACCAGATGGATGTTACAACAATTTTTTTAAATGGTGACCTATAAGAAGAAATTTATATGGAACAACTTGAAAGTTTTGTAATTCATGAACAAGAAGACAAGGTCTGTAAGTTAGATAAATCTCTATATGGTCTTAAACATGCTCCTAAGAAATGGCATGAAAAGTTTGATAAGTTGATTAAATCGAATGAGTTTAAAGTAAATGAAAGTGACAAATGTATTTACTAAATTTGAAAATGACATTTGCACTATCATATGTCTCTATGTAGACGACATACTCATATTTGATTCAAACTTTCATGCTATAACATTTTGAAATCATTGTTGTGTAACAACTTTGATATGAAAGACCTTAGAGAAGCAAATGTAATCCTTGGAATCAAGATTACTAGGTCAGAAAAGAGAATTTCTTTGAATCAATCTCACTATGTTGAAAATATCCTAAAGAAATATAATTACTTTGACTGTAAACCTGCTTGCACACCATACGATCCAAGTGTGAAACTTTTCAAGAACACTGATGAAGATGTTAGACAAACTGAATATGCGAGCATCATTGGTAGCCTCAGGTATGCCACTGATTGTACTAGACCCGACATTGCCTATGTTGTGGGATTGTTGTGCAGGTTTACTAGTAGACCTAGTATAGAGCATTGGCACGCTAAAGAAAGGATCATGAGTCTTGGATTACATTATCAAAGATTTCCTATAGTCCTTGAAGGATACAATGTTGCTGATTGGAACGTCTTATTAGATGACTCCAAAGCAATTGATGACTATATTTTAATATAGTGAGTGGTGTTGTATCTTGGAAATCAAAGAACAGACGATATTGGACCAATCCATTATGGAGTCTGAAATTATAGCACTAGCTACTACTAGTGAAGAAGCAAGTTGGTTGAGATGCTTGCTAGTTGAGATTCTTATATGAGAAAAATCTATGACAGATGTGTTGATCCACTGCGATAGTACTGCGGCTATTGCGAAGATTGAGAATCGTTATTACAATGATAAGAGACGACAAATTTGTCGTAAGCACAACATTGTTAGAAAGTTATTTACTAAATGAGTTGTTATAGTGGATCATGTATGCACTGATGAGAATTTGGCAAATCTTTTGACGAAAAGATTTAGCTACAGAGAAAGTCATAAATACATCCAAAAGGATGAGACTAATGCCTATAGAGTCACTCATGATGGTAACCCGACCTAAAAGACTGGAGATCCCAAGAATTAGGTTCAATGGGTAATAACAAGTCGTGAAGTGATATGAGATGAACATGTTATTATAGATTAGAGAAGCATGATTCCTGAAGCGATAATAGGATGAGGTAATAGAAACTCTTAATGAGATCTATACTCTACGTGGAGGGAGTACCTAGCTACAGGAGTACTCTTGATAGACTCACCTATGTGAATGTGGAAGTGGGGCCGCTTCCTATGGAATTTTGAGGCAGAATTCCTAGAGCGTTCACTATATTGGGTTACACGTGCAGGGCCATTAATGCACGAGCTTTTGAGAATACACCCTATGAAAAGGTTGTGTGTGGGTTTGATGTCAGAGATAGAGTTCAAGACTACGAGTCACTCTTGTTGAATCTGAATCTTACTTACTATGCAAAGGTTCAAGTCAATAGACACCTTTGTTTATGCACGATCTTATAGAAGCGTTTGACGCTATTTTAGAAACATTTTTTTAAATTCAAGTGGGGGATTGTTGGAAAATAATTATTTATTGTGTGAATTTAATAATTTGTTGAAGTCCCACATTGGAAAGAAATGTTTTTTGTAAATTTAAGTGGAAAGAAACTTGTTAAGTCCCACATTGGAAAGAAATAATTTTAAAATCCCACATTGGAAAACTCTAGTATTTTGAGTAGTTTCAAATCTATACATACTAAAGCCTCACATTGCTTAGAAAAGAAATGTGAGTTTACTTCCATCACTATATAATAAGCATCAAACTATTATGAAAAGCACACCAAAGTTGGATGCTTTTCCCAACTTTCTCTTTTCTCCCTCTTATATTCTGCTCGCCAAATTTCGAGCCACTTCTCCCTTTTCTTTCTGTCCCTTTCGGTTTTTTTTAGAGCGGTTATTATATCGTAGTTCCTTCGGTTTTTAGAGCGGTTATTATACCGTAGTCCCTTCGGTTTTTTAGAGCGGTTATTATACCGTAGTCCCTTCGGTTTTTAGAGCGGTTATTATACCGCAGTCCCTTCGGTTTTTAGAGCGGTTGTTATGCTGTAGTCCCTTCAATTTTTAGAGCGGTCGTTATGCCGTAGTCCTTTTGTTTTTAGAGTGGCCGTTATGCCGTAGTTATGAGTGGTCGTAGTACCATATTGCGAATGACTTTAATCGTCATATTGAGAGTGACTTTAACCGTCATATTAAGAGTGGCTTTAAGCGCCATATTGAGGGTGTAATTCTAGAACGGTTTTCTACATTGCAGTAAAACTCCGATACAGTGATCTGGGCTGTTTTATCCTGGGGACTTCGTGGTTGATAGTCTGCCTTGCACAATTTGGGTAGTGCCGCGAAACGTTTTAAAAAGAGCGACCTATTCCGCGACTCAACCCAGTAATATCTTCGGTGGCACAAATTGTGATTTTTTAATAGTTTTTGAAACTCAAATTCCAACAAGCCATGACATACTAAAATGGAAAACTTTGAATCAAAATTTGTACGTGATAAACCATGAAATATTGTAAAAACATATCTCATTATCATCGAAACCTATTCATACAAATTTCGTTAGAGTAATTAAAAAATTGAATATCTTACTTATAATGGAAAGTCTCCGATCAAAATTCGTAAATGATAAACTATTGAATATTATAAAAAATATTTCATTTGAGACTTATCATCGAAATTCATTAGACTAACCTCGTTATAGTAAGTAAAAAATTGAATGTCTTTTTTTAAGATAAACTGCTTCACTTGCCTTAGTTTGTTGTAGCATGGATAATGTTATCAGTGGTTCCATTCTTCTATTTTATGATTCTTCTTAAAAACCCATGACCCAATATTGTTTTTATCATAATAATGGGCAACACCATAAATAAATTTGAATAAAACTTTCTAATTTTTGAAGTGCATGCACCTTAGAATTTTGTCGTGATGTATCTAATTGAGCAAGATAAACACACTAGATGTGTTGAAAGCTGACGAATAGATTTGATGGTCTATCTGATAACTTGTTTGATGGTGAGAATAAGAAAATATATTTATTTTATCTTACTCTAATTTTTATTTGATACACCTATATATTATACGATACATTAATAAACTTTTTAATCATATCCTATTTATACCTTTTTTTTTATCCTTACTTTAAACTAATTTGAAATAATAGTTTTTCAAATTGTTAAAAATTAGAAGATATTGTTTCATTTTTGTCATTTCTCTCTCTCACTTAAGTTTTTCTGTCCCTCTCTCCCCACACTTGCATGTGTTCCTTTGTCTCTCCATCTCCATATTTGCCCTTGATTTGATTTATGTATTCTGAGATGCATTAGATGTTTTTAGAATAATCATGATATCAACTATACTCTACTACAAGTTATTCTTATACGTGGATGTCGAAAAAATGCAATAAACTAGACGATCTTATCATTCAATCAAGATTCAAATTTATATTATAAATACTTGTCTTTTACACAATTTTATTTGAATAGAAATGTTTACCGATACAATGGAAGAACAGTTCAACGTCAATATCAAAGCACAACTATAAAATGAATATATGGTACATAATTTTTTATTATTAGTTTAGCTATGATCAATATCATTTTGGAATCTTTGCTAATCACATGGGAGTGAATGATTTTTTATTTTAGAACATTCAATCATTAGGTTGAAATCTTGCATATGGTAACAAATGGCTCTATAATTTATTTTATATTTTGAAATATTTGCTCACAATATATGTTTTTTTCTCATAGATAATATGTGGTTTTTGCTTATTAATAATATATGATTTTTACTCATTAATAAATATGTTTTTTACTCATTTATAATATATATATTTTTTTTCAACTATATAAAATTATTTCATAATTTTTTTATATTTTTTATTTATTAAAAAAATAAATATTATTTTGATAATAATAAATTAAATAGATTACAAAGATAAATTTATTATTTTATAACAATATATATTATTTTATTTGATTATATGTTATCTATCAAATATTAGATATGATAAAATAATTTTATCAAATTTATTATCTCGGACACATCAAACACATGATATGATAACTATTTACAATATTAATATCATATCATGTTTCTATCATACTTGTTATCTTATTATGTCTAAAAAATTAGTTAATAATAGACTGAAAATTTGAATTTTAAATATGAATAGATTAAAACTTTATTATTAGCAAAATAGTGTACTTAAACTAAAATAGAAAATCTGCAATTAAAATTTATAAGGATAAATTGTTAAAATATATCTCATTTGAGACTCATCATCGAAACTAGGGGTGGGAATAGGTCAGGCCAGACCAGACTTTGAAAGGCCTGAGCATGGTCTATGATTTATTTTTTCGGCCTACGACCTATCATAGGCTTTTTTTTCAGCTTAAGTCTGACCTTTTTAATTGTTTGGTCTGACCTAGAAGCCTTTTTAAAAGCCTTTTTAAAACCCTTTTTAAACGAATCCATTATTACTTCTTAAACAAATAAGGAACAACTACTGAGTGATTGAACAATTACCGAATATAAAACCACTACCAAATATAGAACTGCTATCGAATATGGAACGACTCCTGAATATGGAATGATTAGTAAGTGATTGCCTAATTGATAGAATTTAAAATAGAAAATAATATTATTAATATAATAATAAAAAATAATATTAATAAATAATAAATATATATAGGTCGCCTTGTTAGGCCTAACAGACTTTTTTATAAGTTTGAGTCTAACCTATTTAAATAAATAGGCTTTAAAAACAGTCTGAATCTAGCCTTTTTATTAAATAGGTCAGGTCAGACCATAAACCCCTACGCCCTATCCTATTCCCTTCCCTAATGGAAACTCATTTGAAAACCGCTTCACTTATCTTCGTTAGTTGTAACATGGATAACCATTTGACTATTTGTTCCATTCTTCTATTTATTATTCTTCTAAAAATCCCGGTACCCATAATTGATTCTCTATCACAATAGTGGGTAACACCATAAATACAATTGAATAAACCTTTCTAAGTTTTGAAGGGCACCGTTAAATTTTGTTATATTTAATTGAACACACCATTTTGTTATATTTTTTTTATCTTTGCCGTTTCTCTTACTCACCTAAGTTTTCTTTCTCCTTTCTCCCTTCACTTGTCCGTATACCTCCATCTCTAACTCTCCTGTTTCTTTATTTGTTTTTCATTTGTTGATTTTGTCTTTTTTTTTTTCTTCTTCTTCTTCTCAGTTTTTGAGTTTTTTTTCTTTTATTTTTTTTACGTATTTATTAGTAATAAATTTTGATTTGTGTGTCGTCAATATTAGAATGATATGCGTTAGACTCAAAATACTGCGGGTTAAATGTTGTTAAAATAATTATAATATAGTGATAAAATAATAATAATTATATTTTTATTTTACTAAGTTTATTTTACTACAAGTTATTATTATATCGTAGAGACAAGGTATTATAAGCAAAAGATATTTAATATGAGAAAAGAATTGTAATAAATGAACTAACTGATTTTATTATCCAATCACAATTTAAATTCGCATTATAAATATTTATTGTCTTTTATACAATTTTAATTGACGAGAAATGTCTACAAATGTAATGGAAGAACAATTCGACATAGATATCAAAACACAATCACAAAACGAATATATTGCACATGATTATTTATTATTAGTTTAGTTATCATCGCTATTATTTTGGAACCTTTGCTAATCAAATTGGAGTGAGTTGTTTGGGTAAAAAATATATGTTTTAATGACAACAAACTTTGTAAAATAAATGATTCAGTTTTATGAAGAATGATCTACTAATGATTGTACTTCAGTTTTATTACACGTGAGTTTTATTTAAGAAAAATGAATTGCATAAATGGATAAGAAAAAAGTCATTCACATTAACAAATACATATATATGTACTCAATAATGAAAAAAATATAAAAAAGAAATGTATGATATAGGGATGACAATGAGCAGAGTTTGGGTGTGGTACTATAGTACTCGTCCCCATACCCGCAGTTTAAAAAAATACTCGTGTCCGTACACTCTTGGGTATCAACTTTAATATCCGTATCCTTTACCCTCTGGGTACCCATACCCATTACCCACACTTTAACTAAAATAGATTGATCAATAAATATTATTTTGTGATTAAATTAAAAAATTATCCAAATATCATAAATTTCATCATAAAGTATTATAAACCAAAATATTTTCTAACTCAAAACATTTCAAATGAACATTCGTTATAATACTCATTCAAATATCCATAATAATATTTTATGAAGTTTCAAATCTTACGACAATATTATTTGAGATCAATAAAAACAATTGATAAGAAGTTGCAAGTATAATTATAAAGATATGATTAATAATATATAACTCTTAGTTATAAAGTCACAATTATTAACTATTTATCATAATCAAATTCTTAAAAAGTTTGCAAACGTTTATCTTTTGATTTGATTATAAATATTGTAATGGTCAAATGATATTAATAAATATTAAAACATAAAGAAAAATAATTAATTAAACTAAACATTAATATAATAAATAAATAATATATTTATATAAGTACGGGTGCGGGGCAGGGTGAAGACTATAGTATTCGTATCCGCACCCGCTTAATTTTGTGAGTAATTATCCATCTTCGTGCCCATATCTATTATGCGAGTTTTTACTCTATCCATTGTGGGTTTTTTTTTGCTGGTACCCATGGGATCCGAGTCTAATTGTCATCTCTAATGATATATCAATCATTCAAGAAAATGATTATTGCATCTTCAAGATATAATCTTCATGAAAAAAGGGTCAAATACATTCATACTTATACTAAAGTATCTCAATGACATTTGATGGACAAAAAACAACATGGAAAACACCAAAAGAAAATGTAGAAAGTACTGATTCAACAAAAGAATGATGGGAAAATATTTACAATAATATTCTGGTTGTATATTACAAAATAATTGATAATAATAATCTTTTTAGAGGAACAACACGCAGTAAATTAACTAACATTTTGCACGTAAGCTTTCCAACACTAATATTTAAAGATCTACTTGCAAAAGCAAAGTCGCATAATGTTAATAAATTTTTATACAATAATAATATACCATAATTAATGTCTTATACTAAAATAAAAAGACAGTGCTTTTGTTTTGACTCTTGGACAAAACAACAAAGTAATCAATTTAAATAATTAATGAACTTCAATAAAAAAATAATTCATTTAAATTATCTCTCAGACTAAATACGTAATCTGTCTCGGAGGTTAAATTTTACTTACTTTCTAATAAAATTCTAGATTATTATAATTTCATTCTCCTATAAATTAGAGATTAAAAAGAAAACTACCTTGAAATTCGAATGAAAATTTACTGTATAATAATATTTTATTGTTGAAGTATACCATTTTTATTTTCCTTTTTACGTAAATATTTTACCTAAATTTTATTTCCTATTATTTTCTCATCAAGGGATCCAAATTCCAAATAATAAAGTTGCGGTTTTTCACTTATCCCTACCGCAGAAGCTAAAACCCAAACTCCCCACCACCCCCCACTCCGCCTTACACCCACTCTCTACTCTCTTAACTTCGCTATTTTCGCCCAATTTTCAAACCCTTTTTTTTTCACTTCCCTAATTCCCCACCACTACCAATTTCTCCGTTTCCGATTCCGTCGCTTCATAATGGAGAACCTTAACTTAGCCCTTGTTTCTTCCCCTAAACCTTTGCTTCTGGGACATTCTTCTTCGAGAAACGTTTTCACTAGAAGAAAGCCTTTCACTTTTGGGAAGTTCTTTGTTTCTTCCAACTCTTCATCCTCTCATGTAACCAGGGCTGCTCCTAAATCTCACCAAAATCCTAAATCTGGTATTTTTTTTTTGTAACTTATGTTTTGAGCGCACTTTTTATTTTTTATTTATGGGAAATTAGTCCTTTTTTAATGTTATGAATATGATTTTTGATTAGCAGAAATAAAGTCACTAGTTTATGATGGAGTTCAATGAAATGTATATGATGATGCTATTGCTGTGTTTTGATTTGAATTCTGTTATTTGATTGGAAACTCCGATAAAAATTGTAATGATTGAATATTTAACTTAGAGGCTTGGATACTATATAAGTTCACCGGACAAGCAATTAACACCGGTAATAATTTAAGAAAATAAATTAATTGAATTTAATTAGGTGTAGGACACCGGCACAAGTCGGTGTTACATTGCTTGCATACGCTATGTTGAGATTTTCCGAGCAATCTTATGCTCAAATTTGATTGCATTTTGAATACAGTTTTTGATTGCATTTTGTATTATGTGAAAGGTTTCCCTTCTATTATTTTGTGATTAGTAAACATTTCCATACAAAATGAATATATTTCATTCATATACACTCATCTCCGAAGAGGTACAAGTAATGCATGTTGTGAATACAGTGCAGGGGAAGCTGATAGTGCATAATTTTGCTAGCATTTCTTCTTCAAATAGTCAAGAAACCACATCAGTTGGAGTTAGCCCCCAGTTATCACCACCTCCATCTTCGACTGTGTAATCATACTGTTCCTTCTTTCACATTTTGATTTTCTTGTGGTTGTTTTAGATAATGTTATATGATGGTCAATGTCCACAATTTGGAAGGAAGATGATTTTAAATAGATATTTGATTTATTTGATTTTGTTTATCAATTTTGCTTATATATTCATATTCTGATTTATTTGTTCACTATATTTCTAGAGGGTCACCGCTCTTTTGGATTGGTGTTGGTGTTGGGTTTTCTGCACTATTTTCAATTGTGAGAACCATTGTCAAAACTCAGTTTTACATGTACTGATGTTAAGTTATTTCCATCATCTTTGTTCAATATACTAAGGGGTATTTTGTTTTTTGTAGGTAGCATCAAGATTAAAGGTGAGTTCCACTTTATTGCAAGGCATGGGTGTAAACTGGTTTGTCCTTAAAGTTCTACTATAAGATATTGGAAACATATCAAGTGAGAGGAGATGCTGTCAAACCTTATCTTTTGTGGATTCTTTTTATAACTGCAAGAACAAACCTTGTAACTTTTCTGGACCCTTTTTTATACAATTTCAACATTTTTGTTTTAATCTTCTCTCAGAAATATGCAATGCAACAAGCTTTCAAGACCATGATGGGCCAGATGAATACACAAAATAATCCATTTGGCAGTGCTGCCTTTTCCCCTGGATCTCCTTTCCCCTTTCCAATGCCTTCATCATCAGGGCCTGCTGCACCTGCTAGTTCTGCTGGTACTCAATCTCAATCAACTTCTGCACGAACTGCATCTCAATCCACTGTAACAGTAGACATACCTGCAACAAAAGTAGAAGCAGCCCCAGCAACCAATGTTAAAGATGAGGTCGAAGTAAAGAATGAACCTAAAAAAATTGGTAACATACAATCTCTGCTCTGAACTCCCATTTCTTTTTTGTTGGATGACATGTACTACATGTACAATTTATAAGTTGTGGTCTTGTGTCCACTATGAGATGTATTTGTTGTTTTCTTTTTAAAGCTAGATCAAAATTTTAACTCCACTGATGTGCTAGAAAAGATCGTAAGCAATTGGTTGTTATGCTGAACTTCAGGTCAAAGTCATTTAAAAAAAAATATTTTCCATGCGATCTTATTACAGGTTTTGTAGACGTTTCTCCAGAAGAAACTGTACAGAAGAGTTCTTTTGAAAGTTTTAAAGATGTTGATGAATCAAGTTCATTCAAGGAAGCCCGGGCTCCAGCAGAAGTGAGTTTTTAAGATTCTAGTTTTTAATAAAGATGTTTAGTGAC
The DNA here is from genome assembly GCA_037974835.1 of Cicer judaicum. Taxonomy (NCBI): domain Eukaryota; kingdom Viridiplantae; phylum Streptophyta; class Magnoliopsida; order Fabales; family Fabaceae; genus Cicer; species Cicer judaicum. The sequence goes on along the minus strand of JBBPBS010000276.1, from coordinate 19,944,560 downwards.
TTGTCTTGTCCTTAATATGAACTAACAATAGTCATATATTGAAGGCTTTTCAAAATGGAGCTCCCTCTAACCAAGGCTTTGGCAATTCACCAGGTTCTCAATCTGGCGGTATGCAAAGAGTCAATTTAAATTTAAAATATTTACACTTCTGCTTTATTGCTGGAAAACCCTGTGTAGAATGATACATTTATTAAAGCTTAATTTCAAGGAAATGAAATGTAACAATTCTGACCAGCCGTGTTAAAAAATGATTGTTCATGATGTCATGGTTGTAGATATTGGTTTAATCTATATCTATAACATATATAAAGGTGATACACCATTTTGGTGTAGCCTTTTTTATTTCCAAAATGACCCTTTACTTGCTTCTCAAATCAAATTTATTAAGTAACTGCATAATATCAATACACACACACTTAGCACAACAAAAAAGCGGACAGACGGGAAATGCGTGCTCGCCTGGACGCTAGTCTATTCTATATAGAGGCAATACCTTATTTTGGTGTTGCCTAGTTTACTTCCAGTTATACCCTTTACAATTTTTTATAAGTTTAAATTCTTGCAGGCCTAATAACTGAAAAATAAGAGCAAGGGACACGCGAGGGAATGGGAAATCAGTTACCATAATTCAAAAACTTTGCTGGAAAAAGGCTAGGGGAACATTCCCCTCTCGTACTTCTATTTATTTTTTTAAAGTGTATAAAAAAAAATACACAATCAATTTAAAATAGAACAAAATTATATAAGAAAATGTAATAAATGAGATCACACTTTAGCCAATAAAAAAACTGGACAAACTGACATGGGAGCGCCCATCTGGACGCTAGTCTTGCTCTAATTGTCAAATTTATGAAGGATCATGTGTACTTAGTACTTAATATTGTATTTGGACATTTGATCTTTTCTATGAAGCCTTTCTTGTGAATACCAATTACTTTTTTGCTTGATAACAGATTGTCAGTCCCTGGTTCGTAACAATGTCATAAATCAAATATGAGTAATTCCAAGATGCATTGCTTTCTTCTAAGATTTAATTATTTATAGGCTGCAATTCTTTAAATCTTCTTTTGTTATCATGTAACATTGTTTTGTAATTTTTGTTCTTTCAAAGTTTCCTTAATTGAGCTGCTGTATGGATTAACCAAATGTTCTTAATGTGACCTTGTTTATTTCTGGATAGGAAAATCAGTCTTATCAGTGGAAGCTTTAGAGAAAATGATGGAGGACCCAACAGTGCAGAAGATGGTTTATCCGTAATATTAGTTCCTTTTATCTTTTTACTAACAATTATCATTCTTCATTTCTAGTGAATACAGATAAGTTTTAAACCTTAGATAAATCATTTTTTGAATATATCAGAAAAGTTTCCATAAATGGTAAAAATGTATTTTTCTGTCTGATCTTAGAAATATTGATGATAGTAGTACCGACAGTACCTGTGATACTCTACATTGGATTTAGAAGTAGTTCCATTCTGTATATCTGTATTGAACTACTTTGAAAGTTTTGATGTATCTTAAAATCTACTGGAGCCCTTAATGTTTATTTCCCACATTCTCTCGGGGGGCTTTTGACTCAGGAGTTTCTGGGGAAACCCATTACGTTTGCTACTGCCCTTTTAATCATTGACCATTGAGTGGAGAAAGTTTGTACTCCCTCTGATTCTTATTTTCTCAAATTGAACAGATTTCCAATTTGCTCTTTGTCGTGGTCACTTTACTTGATGAAAATTTATAGATCTGTGTGCTTGTTTAATATTTATTTTATTTAAATTTTTTAACCAAAAGAAGGCTCCTAATTTTTGGGTACTGGTGCAGATATTTACCTGAGGAGATGAGGAACCCTTCTACCTTCAAATGTAATTCTCTTAACAATTGTATTGCTTCTGGTTAACATTTAATCAAACTTTTAAGATCCATTACAATGCGCCGACTGTAATTTTCATTGTTTACTTTAGCACCTTCGTGGAAGTAACTAATGCACTATCACATTTGAGCATTCTTATTGTTACTTACATGTACATACTGCTATACATGACATTTATATGGCTGTCTTTTCGTTCATTACCAAAACCATACTTCTGTATGTTGTTTAAAATAAGTTTGTTGGTTAAAACCCAAAAGTCACGTTTGTCTATTTCAACTGGTTGATATTAATTTCCACATGACACGTTAATAAGACTGGCCACTGGATATTAGTTGTTTATTGTTGCTGCTTTTGACAGGGATGCTGCAGAATCCTCAGTACCGTCAACAACTTGAAGAAATGCTGTAAGTTCTTCATATTCATTTTCAAAGCCTTTTTCTCTCCACAAATATTCTCATTCCTCATGGATCCAAGAGTTATTATTTGTAAAAAAAATAAGGGTTTTTTTGCCTTTAAAAAATGTTGTCTGTTTTTACTTTCAATCAAAATGCTATCTTGTCTTACCTTTGTTTTCTATTTTCAAATGATTTGTATAGGAAACAATAAAAGCAATATAAGTTTCACCATTTCGTATGCAAATATTTGAAAACACATAATAAAGTGAAGAGGTGGTATTTTGGTAAATAAAAGTGAAAAAGAAATGAAAAGGCCCTAAGCTTTTGGGGTAGTGCTTACCTACATTAGATTGTCTGACTGTTCTACAAAACCTAGTTTTCCGATGAATGGAAAAATTCTCTAAGTTAAAGAGAGGAATTCGGTTATGAACATTGATTCCAGTTATTAGCCTCTCATTTAGTGAACTTACGAACCCCACATTGGGGATTCGGAAAGGTGGTGTTCCTGGAGGAATTGATAATTCTTCTACTTTTGTAGAATAACCTTCCATCTAACCTAAAGAGAGGGGAAATCCCTGTTCTTACCTTCGGACTTTGCTGTTTAGGTTTCTTCTTTTGCTTCTTTGCACTATTTTATTTGTTTAAATTGCCTATGTTTTCAGCTTTGTGTGTCTAGGATTCATATGCCTTATGATAAGCGCTCAGTGCTTACATGTTTGAGACCTAAAGTAGCAGAAAAATGTAATTCTTATTTGTTATTTCTCTCTCAAGGTTCATTCTATGTGCTGCAGTTAGATAAACCAATGCATTTTTCAGTAATATATATGTAAACAATATTCTCGGGCTTATTGAGATTCATACAGTATTTATCTTTCTCCTACATGTTTGCTTTCAGAAACAACATGGGTGGAAGCACTGAATGGGACAGTCGAATGATGGACACCTTAAAAAATTTTGACCTCAATAGTCCCGATGTTAAACAACAATTCGGTAAGTTTTATTGTTATGCCTTCCATCCTGGATCAATTTAGCAATTACTTGCTTTACACAATTAAATTTTCACCTGCTCCTTATAGGCTTATATTACTTGTTAACTTAAAAACATTCTCAAGTACTTGTTTTTTTTGTCTCTAGGATTTTCTTAATTGAGTTTTGAAAAGTTATGGTGATTAAAGTCTTTGATAATACCGTATTACTTTGTATATTTCCCCTCTCACTTTGTTAATGCTATAGGTATGAATCTTTCTTTCCACTATCTCCTTCCGTATTTTCTTAATATTTTACATTTTCACTTTTGTCAGATCAAATCGGGCTTTCTCCAGAAGAAGTCATTTCAAAGATTATGGCCAATCCTGAAGTTGCAATGGCATTTCAAAATCCTAGAGTTCAAGCAGCTATTATGGATGTATGTTATAATTTTAGTACTTAATTGATGCTACTATTTAATATCAAATCTCTGAATGCTTCTTGTTTTGGTTGCAGTGTTCATCAAATCCACTGAATATTGCCAAATATCAAAATGATAAGGAGGTGTGATGATACTTATTTGACTTCAATTTGTCTTTCTTGGAAGCATGTTTAGCCCATTTTACCTTGAATCTGACGTTAACACTTTCCTCTTTACAATTCAGGTCATGGACGTCTTCAATAAAATATCAGAACTCTTCCCCGGAGTGTCAGGCCCCCCTTGATTCATTTGTTTGTCGGTCAAGTTTAGATATTCGCGAAGTTATTCATGCCTTTCCTGATGAGCAACGAAAATTAGCTAGTTGTGTCTTGCCATAAGGAACTGAGCAAAACTCTTCTGCTCATGACTGTATACTGCAGACTCATGGTTACAGCTCCATTGCGACATACGGATAATAATAACTGTGGCTTGGTCTAAATTGTTGCCATAGTTGGATTTTTGTTTTGCCAAAATAGTTGAGATTGTATATTGATATTTAAATTTTATTTTCGAGGCACTGCATCTTAGTGTAGTTTTATTTTCTTGTGCGAGTTCCTAGATTTGGCTAATTCAGACTTCTTAAGTACCTGGAAAACAAATGAAGTGAACGCTTCACAAAATCGTTCATAAGCTTATGCTGCATGAGTTTGAACTACTTTGGAATAAGTGATCAAATAAACAAGGGTTATTTGTTGGTTTGGACATAACAATGGTCTTCTTATTTTTGTTGATTATGACTTTGGAGTTTGACTGTTCATGGTGCTTCAACAACCTTGTGAGTTGGTAAGGGCAATTCTTAGACGTGACCAATAACAAATGTTACATGTTGCTAATGTCAAATTCACCGTATATATCCAAACCTAATGATTTAGTAACTAGTAATACATCAAATTGGTATGTTTGTGGTAAATTATTTTTAATCCAAACGAATATATAACAGTGGCACAAATTTGAATCCCCAAAGAAAGAAAAAGGGACGAGCAGAAAATGTAAGGTGGAAGCCAACCTATCAAATTGGCATATAATTTATTTTTATTCTCAACAAAAGGGCTTCACAATTGAAGTTACTGACATAGTGGGGTCAAGTAAATCAGATAAAAAATATGACCATTCAATGGACCTGTGTTTTGCTGCCCGCTCTGCCCTATCTCAAATTTTGAATTCTCTCTCTCTCTCTCTTTCATTTTTTTTAATTAGAAAGTTTCAATCTTTTCTAGAACAAATTATTGGGCAGCTTTGTTGTACAACCTTTTTGCAATTCAAATCTTCATTTCTTTCACTCTCGTGAGGCAACTCTACTATGGTCCTCCCATTTCACTAAAACAACTATCTCTTTCTCTAGCTCCATTCATTAGACCACACCACAACATTTCATGGGTACATGTTTGAGTAAGAAGAAAGGGTCTTCAACCACCACCTCCTCTCTAGCTGAAACCAAGTCATCCACAACAACAACTGTTCTGTTTGAGTGGAAGAACAATTCTTCTCAGAATGGCATCACAAAACCCAAAATAGAAACTCAGACAGAAGTGAATCTGAAGAAGGAGAATAGTAAGAAAGCACCACAGAAACATGATTGTTCAGTACAAGAACATAAAGGGCAAGCGAAAAAAGAGATTTTTATCATCAAACACAGGAAGAGCCATGATGCTAATACTGAATCAGGTGAGTTAATGGGTGTGAGAACTTCAAGTGTTACTAAAGAAGATGTAGATGCAATTCTTATACATTGTGGTAGACTCAGCAGAAATTCTTCTGTTGGGGAGCATAGGAGAAGATTCTCAGGTTCAAAGAAAAGTAATGATTTTGATAACTTTGACAGTGATATCATTTCCATTGAACATGACCAAAAGACGGGTGATTTGCATGAGGATGATTGGAAGGAACCTGCAGAGAAAATGATCCTACAATCTCCAAGGTCAACTTCACAAGATAGAAATAGAAATAGAGTAAGAAGAAGAAGAACACCAAGTAGGGAAAGAGAACAGCAACAACAATGTTCTACAAGTAGAGAGAGGAGATTTAGTATATCCCCTGTAAGAAGATCTTCAGATACAACTACAACAATCAATGCAATAAACAAAAACACCAAGCCTGCAAAAATGGTATCTGTTCCTGCTACTGTTTCATCCCTTGTAATGGGTAAGAGCAATGACAATGGTTGTGAAGGTGGAGAATCTACAACAGCTACAACTGGTATTAAGAGGATTACAGTTAGGAGAAATGTCGGTGCAGCCTCACCACGTTCTCAATCTCCTGCAAGAGCAACTGGGAATGCAGCAAATCAACCATCTCTTAGCCGCAACTCCTCAAGGAAAGCAGAAGAATCACCATACAGAAGAAATCCATTGAGTGAGCTTGAACCTAACACTTTTTCTATTCCACATTCAACAACCAATGATAACAGCAGCCGGCTGGAAAATATATCCAAGAAGGAAGCTGAATTTGAAGCTAATCAGGTATGCACTTTGTGCATGTTTGTATTCACTTTTGTGAGAGACAAAGTTACTCTGAACTCGTAAAATTGATTTTGTTATGTATGAGTGTTATAGAGTATAATTGTTTTTATCTTTGAATTAGGTTTTAACTGAAATTGGGATTTGAAATTTTTGCCCCCAAACGTTAATTTTAGCCTCAACTTTATCATTCAATCCACATTTACCTTAAACTCTTTTAACTGGAATTAATTTTACAAATTAATTCATTCAAAATTCATTTGTCATAACAGAACCTAAATACATAATTTATTTGATTGAAAGAATTGACTTTTCATGTTTTGTAAATTGTCCTATTTATGTTATGTGATTGATGTAATGGTGTTTTAATGTTTTTCTTACCCTACTGCAGAAACCAAATGTCAGCAGAATTGAATTGGACAAGGGTGAAGATGTGAGTTACAAGCCAAAATTGCAACAAGATGAAGATGTCAAAGTGATATCTTCAATGACTGATAATGTTGTTGTCAAGACAGAGGTGCAACAAGGGGTTGAAAACCACAAATCCCAGACATTATCAAGAAGCCGATCTTCGAGGCGATCGCGAGACTTAGAGTTAGATCTCAACCATGAAGCTCTATCGATTCCTCCACAGTCCTACACCTCCCTACTGCTTGAAGATATTCAGAACTTCCATCAAAAGAACACACAGCCACCACCCTTTTCTCTCCCAGCTTGTGTCACCAGAGCTTGCTCTATCGTTGAAGCTGTTGCTAATCTCAATTCCAATAACAGCTCCAACTTATCTGGTGTAGAGGACAGGAGAAATCCACCAAGTTATCAGTCTAGTAGGAATGAATACATTGTTCCATTGGGTTATAGAAAGGATCCAATTGTAGAGTCTGAGTTACTTGTTTATGATGATATGGTCGAACCGAGCTTACATAAGTATGTGACAGTGAATAGGGGTGGTTCAGACATGGACGACGAAGAGTCCTCAGGAAGCAACAACTTAACTGTCAGTTGTGCAAAACAGCGATATGACATTTCTTCTTCTTCTTGGGAACCCAGTTCTACTGATTCAAAAGATTGTTGGACTGCTAGATTGAACAATTGCAAAGAGGAGGATCGGAAAAGTCCATTACGTTCGCAAAGAAGGGTGTCTTCTGTAGCAGGACGTGCGAACTTGGATGGAGCAAAGAAGAAATTGAACAGCAAAAAGAGAGAGTGTGATCGTCAGCATGACAATGACTCAGGACGTGGCAGGCTTGGTGCCAATAATGTTCATCACATGAAACCAGTTGTCACAGCAGCTGCAGTCACATAAATGAATCCACCTCCATCTTTTATCATTAATCGTCCCATGGGTTTGACATTCCTTCTGTTTGGTGTTGCACACTCTGCAACCAGATTTCATTTAATTAAGGTCCATGTAAACAATGTATGTCGTTCCTGTTTCACTTGTAACAACATTATGTTTCTCTATCTCTTCAAATAATAAATGCATAAGATAAATCAGTAACTTTCAGTTACAATGGGCGTGTAGTATCCTAATTGCAGATACAAGTTTCGTTGTTCTTCCAAATCCAATAATACTAATGTAAAAGAAATCAGAAACAAATCCATTATATATCATAAATTCACCATAGCCCAAAATGTATATTTCATTTGTGTGATCAACAATTCACCATATACATAACTTGCCATAAACAAGTCATAATCTATACATTCTTATTCAGTCCAGTCCTAGTGTAACAGTAAAGGCATCTTTTTTATTTGTTACGGTAAAGTCATCTAATACAAAGAAGAAAATTTCTATGGAAACAATATTTCCCTTGTATAAGGTATGTGTTCACTCTGGTAACTTACAATCTTCTACTATATATTGTCGAGAAAGAGACTCGAAGCCTTACTAATTGAAATTGTATTTACACAATAAACCAGGATAGCAAGTGCTCAAGATCACATATCACTCAAACTTCTCTGCTCCATGTCAAAAATCACTAGCATTCCCAATTTGAGTTTGTGGCAATTTTTTTGTGGGGTTAGGTTGAAAGAACCAGTAGAAAACTGACTATATAATTCATTCTGTTGAAGTGTTTCTGAAGTTAACCATATATATTGCAGCTACAGTAACAATGGCTCCAACAAGCTGTACAGGTGAGAAGGTCTCACCAAGATACAGAAACCTGAAATACCAAAGTAAAAATGAGTATACAAAGGTCTGCACAAAGATACATAGAAAGGTGCATAAAACGTGTGGCTTCGCTAGAGGATATATCAGTGTAAAAAGGTACAAAAAAGTTACGATCTTGCGGGCACCATAAGTCAATAAATTATGAAGGATGGCACTGGATTGTTATTCTGTTAAAAAAATATCGTAGTTGTAAAAGAGGGTCACTTTGTTCTACTTAATGACCCTTAAGGTAAAAAAGTGCAATATCACCATCAGTTGTGATTTCAGATTTTTATTCTGTGTTCTCATAATTCCAGAAAACTGAAAAAGCTTCAAAATCCTGAGACTTTTTTTCATCGTTAGGCAGTCTTACCCGAAAATTGAGGCAAACATTGGGGTTAGAAATGTAAGTGAACTGAGCTTGGTCAAGCTACCTGCAGTGCATGACAAACGTGGCGTCAATAATAGTATGGTGTATTCTTTGAGTTGATATGGTTTTCAAAAACATAAGTAATCTTCAAATCAACGAGTGTACAAAACAGCTAAATATGTATCAATAACAGTGATGACAATGGGGATGAAGAAATGAACCATTCTGAATTTAATATGGATGCTTAAATTCAAATATTTTAATGATTATAAAAAACAAAATTCACTGCAAGGAAAAGAGAGAGCAGAAAGATATACAGACCTCTAGTTGCACTGTAGAAGAAAACACCATAGCTAACAGCGCTTCCAAAAATGGACGTGTAAAGAAGTGCCAATATATCACTTGAACTGTACTCTTTAAGACTGCCACTTACAGCAGGATCATTGTTAAGAATTGCAAATGCCACCAGGGGGAGACCACCAATAACCATATGCTGCAACATTAGCAGGATATAATCATCGTTTCACTCCTTTCAATATACAAACTTATTGTTAACACATCTGCTGAAATTAATATTTCTGCAGCTATAATCAGGATTGATAAAATAGAGCCAAATACACACTTTTTGTAAATTTGACATGTCTGGTTTTAAACTGTAATGCAAAGAGGTTTGATGACATTCAAAATAGTGCAAAAATAAATATAATGAAAAAATAGATATAACTTTGTACATTAGAATAAATGTATGTTGATTTTTGAATTGAAAAATGGAATATTAACCATTCAGTTAAGTTTCATAACATAAAATTATAAAATACTCAGTCAAAGTGAGATTTGAAGCTCACCCATCCAGTTGCCATGATAGGATCAGAATACTTGGAGACCCACCGAACCATAACAGTGCCAACTGCCATGCTCTGAGCTGCAAGAAGCATCCACCACTCCCCACTTCCCCACAGTGAGAAGTTGCTTCTATCAAATGATAGAGCAGGTAACTGCAATAAAACCCGCAGTGCTAGCATTACTGAATATTACATAGAAGGTATTGGATAGGCCAAGAGAAATTGTATATTTCAAAATTATAAAATTAACTAGGTAATTGTATTTTTTGGACAGCGCTAACTATAGCAAAACATATCCTATCATTCCATAATATATGCATAGGAATTTGACAGCTAGCTTTGGGCTGTGCTAACTAAAAGGGTATGAGAATTAAGTCACTTCCTATTGCTTAAAACCAAAATTAAAATACCTCGAGTAACACAAGTCCTACAACACCAAGTACAAGCCCGGCAGCTCCAACAATTCCAATGGACTCACCAAATAACAAAGCTGCAAGTACGGCCACTGTCAAAGGTTGTGAATCAATAATAACCTGCCATATATCCACGCTCGATTGTCAAAGCAAGCAATAATTCATGCTTTTAGAATTGCAATCTAGATTCCGAATCAACACAAAGTTAAACTCAAAACAACTTTCACTCTAATCCAATTCTATCAATATGGCACACATACAGCACTTTACAGAGTAACTTCAAGGACGTCAAAGCAAGCAATGATTCATGCTTTTAGAATTGCAATCTAGATTCCTAATCAACACAAAGTTAAACTCAAAATAACTTTCACTCTAATCCAATTCTATCAATATGGCACACATACAGCACCTTACAGAGTAACTTCAAGGATTACACTCTAGTATCTAGCATAGACACACGACACGAACTAGATATAAACACCTAAATAAAACAAAATTCCTCTATCCCTAAATATAAACCCCATTTGAAAGAATTTTTTTGTCTTAAAATAAAAACTAAATTACAAGATACATTTATTATTATTATTAATATTGTTTTTGGAAAAAAAATTAACTAAACCCAAAAAAAAATTAACTAAATATATGTGGCTGCTGGGATTCGAGCCCAGGTCTCCACGGCCACAACGTGGAATTCTTACCACTAAACTACAGCCACATGATGTTTACTATTGTTTCCAATATACTATTTATCAATGGTTAATATTACTAATTTGTCTAGAATGAAAGAAAAACAAATAAAAAAATCAGACACATCTGTATATATAAAGGGCAATTTAATAATACATTCATACACAAAATGTTTACATTAATTACACTAATGATTTTTCTTTTTTTTAATACACCTAAAGAATGCAAAAAGAACTTATAAAAAGTGACTGAGCTAGTGGTGGTAATAATAATATAATAAGAAAAAAACTTAAGTGAATTTCCTTATGTGTTTTTTGTGCCATTCTTAACTTAAATATGCATAACCACCCATAATTTATTGAAATCCATACTTTCTCAAAGTCTGTTATAACAAGAAAAATGTACTTTATGTTTGAACAACACAAAAAGCGTTGTAGAAAATGCCCTTAAGTATTGTCCTAATAATAATAATAATAGAATAATAGCATTAGTAAACTAGTATTAGTAAAAGTAAAATTGATTAAGAAATTAAGAGGACTCATACACTGCCCAAACCAGCTGAAGTCTTCTGCAACCCTTCAGCGAGAAAACCCTGTTTCATTAACAGCAACAAACAAAGGCAAATCAATAAATCACCAACTACATACTAATTTTGCATTCAGTAAAGAAAGGTGCATTGAGTGAGTGAAAAAGGAACAAAACCTGAAAACAAGCAGCATCTACAAGAGCGAATAGAGAGATGGAAAGCCAAGCATTCAACCCAGACGGGAAAGGCCTTCCTCTCGAAGAAGCAAAAGCAACGAGTAGAAATCCAGCGGGAATGAGACGAAAAGACGAAACGAAAAAAGGACCGTATTTCGGAAGCACTTCTTTCATCGCTACCATGGCGGTTCCCCAGAAGAAGAACGGCGATATTAACACAGCACCTTCCCATAACCCTTCCGCTAGGCACAGTGTCTTCGACGACGATTCATCTATTTTCTTTGCGTTTCCATCTTCTTGTTCTGTGTTTAGGACGCACTCCACGTCTTGTCCTGTTCCGACGCAATCTAGCAGCTCAAGCTCGGTGGATTCGGGTGGTTTTCCGGTTTTTAGGGTAGTTTTGTTGTTGGAGCATGGAACCCTAAATCGAAGGGAAGATGGAGTAGTGGAAAAGCGAGAAGAAGATGGGAGTTGGTTGAGAAATTGAGGAGTGAGAGATGCGAAAGAGTAGCGGTGGATAGTGGTGGTGGTTACAGTGACGGTGGTGAAAGGAGAATAGCACCACAACGACGACGCCATAGCCACGACGGATGTGAGTAGCTTGTTACACCGGAAAGAAAATTGTGGTGGTTATAACTGCCAAGTGCTTAATTGCACCTGCTGATTCAGCTAAATCTTGACGAAACGCCATACAGTCACGACACGTGTCAATACAAAAAATAAAGATTTATTTATTTAAGAAAAAAGGAGGGCCAGAAAAAAAGGTGGGGTGAACTAAACCAGAGATGGCGGTTCTCGACTTACTTTGGGCCGATCTAACCATTATGCTTAGTGGAGTGGTCTTTAATGAGAGAAAATTTCGATATGCTCACAGGCGAGTGACTAAATATGTTTCTTAACTACATTGTGACTTTGGATATACACACATTTGAGTAAAGGAAATTGTTGTTCCATCCTTCTTTTTTTTATTCCCCTGATATTAAATATATTAAGCGATTTAACTATTAGACTAGTTAGTTTATGACATACAAACAATCCAAAACAGTAATAGAAATTGGATTTGGATCCTTTGAGAAGCTTTTTGGATTTATGAAGGGATATATGGTATCATGTCATGCACAATTTTCAAAATATACTGAGTCCCATAATTTTGAAAATATCATGATTTTAGATAATAATATCTTACGATTTGAACCACTATTTAGTAAGCTATGAGTTCACTTATCTCGAATAGATTGGTAGACAAGTTTTGAATTAGTTATTCATTAGAATAATTGTGCACAACTTACACATGAAATCTTAGTACTATCGAAAGAATTATAAAGATGACAAATTTGTTAAGGTCTTGTGTCATGTACACTTTCATGAGAATTTAAGAGTCAACTCCTTTAACTATCTAAAACGACCTCACTTCATCCTCACATAGGTAGAGTATATCATCAATACATCCATAATATGTATTTTAACAAATTTATACTATATGTCTATTAAGAGTAAAACTCAATCTTTCAACTTTATACTTATGGTCCAAATACTTTTAACCTTTGGGATGTATCTATATTTAAGTACTTGCAATCACTTTAACAATGTACTTTTATCATTGAACTCAAAACTTGATGTTATTCAAGTGTGAGTCGAATTTCCACCATTGATGATTAATTAGATATGGGCTTGAGTCTCATCTCCAATGATGTCTTTAACACCATGTTCCTTGTCAGACCTTTCGTCAAAGGATCTGCAAGATTCTTTTCAATTCTTACAAACACTATAGATATTACTCCATTTAAAATTAAATCCTTTACATAGCTATGTCTTAGACCAATATGTCTAGATTTTCCATTATATACTTGGCTATATGCTTTGGATAGTATGGATTGACTATCACTATGTATGGATACCGATACCATTAGCTTTGGCCAAATTGGTATCTCATATAACAAATTTCTTAGCCATTATACTTCTTTACTACCTATAGCTAGGGCAATGAACTTTGCAGCTATGGTGGAGTCAGCAATGCAAGTTTGTTTCTTTAATCTCCAAGAAACTACACCTCCACCAAGGTTGAAGATCCATCCACTTGTGGAAGCATGACCTCAACATAAGTTACCCAACTAGAATCTGTATATCCTTCCAAAACTGAAGGATATCCACTATAGACTAAACTATAGTTAATTGTTCATTTCAAATATTTTAATACTCTACATGCCAATGTTCTTTACTTGGATTGCTAATATACCGACTTAATCTACCTACAACATATGTTATATCAAGTCTGGTACAAATCATGACATACATCAAACATCTGATTACCTTTGAATAACCTAGTTGTGCCACATGACATCTTTTATGTGGTTGTAAACTAACATTTTGATCAAATGGAGTAGAAACATGTTTGCAATTAAATTGATTAAATTTCTTTAGCACTTTCTCAATATAGTGAGATTGAGTAAACTAATATTTACTCCATCTCTAATGATTTTAATTCATAAAATCAGATATATTTCACCTAAATCTTTCATATCAAAATTTTTTGATAGGAAAATTTTAGTTTTTTCTACCTCATCTAAATTTGTGCAAAAGATTAATATATCATCCACATACAAACAAAACATAACACCATTTCTATTATGAAATTTACTATAAATACACTTGTCCGATTCTTTAATTTTGTATCCATTAGAAAACAAAACTTTGTCAAACTTTTGGTTCCATTGTTTGGGTGCTTGTTTTAACCCGTATAAAGATTTAGTCAATTTACACACTTTATGTTCTTGCCATTTGATAACAAATCTTGCAGGTTGTTTCATATACATCTCTTCATCTAACTCTCCGTTTAGGAAAGAAGTTTTAATATTCATTTTATGGATTACAAACTTATAGATAGAAGCTAGTGCCAAAAGCACTATTATGGATGCAATTCTTGCAACAGGTGCACAAGTATCAAAGTAGTTGATACCTACTTTTTGTGTAAACTATTTGGCAACAAGTCTAGCTTTGAATTTATCAATGAAGGTGACAAAATACTTTTTACCATCAATTATAGGCCAACCATATAAATCGCATACATCAGAGTGAATTAAATATAAAACCTTAGAACTTCTTTCAACACTTTTAGAAGGTTGTCTTGTGATTTTAGTTAGCATGCAAGTAGTACATGAATTTGAATTTTTACCAAAAGTCGAAATTAAATTTGATTTCATCATATCATTCAATTTTCTAAAGTTAATATGTCCTAGTCGCATATACCATAAATCACAAGACTCAACAGTATAAGCATAAATCATATTATTATTATTATAATTACTAATAACATTACATTTGAACATATTCTCACAAAGGTAACATTTTCCTACAAACATACCAGCTTTAGAGAGAATAAATTTATTCCCCTCAAATACACGTTTGAAACCAAACTTATTAAGTAAAGGTACATAAATCAAGTTTTTCCTAACATCAGGAACATAAAATGCATCTTTAAGAGTAAACATTTTTCCATAAGTGAATTCAATCTTCATTGTTCCTTTTCATTTGACTTGGACAATAGAGGCATTTCCCATGTACAAAATACTTCCATCTTCTTTATCAATGGTCTTAAATAGTTCTTTGTTTTTGCACAAATGACGAGTAGCACCATAGTCTATCCACCAAAATTCAATATCTTCAATCATGTTGAGTTCAGAAATGACAACAACAATATTATCTTTTGTTGCGCTTGATTTCTTGTCTTTGTTCTTCCTTTTCAAGAACCTGCACTCATTTTTAAAGTGTCCTGATTTTCCACAATGATAATAACTTCCTTTTCTTTTCTTTCGTGATTCATCATTACCATTGTGTTTTTCATTAATTTACCGTTGTGTTTTTCATTAATTTATCAAAATCTCGATTTCTTTTCTTAAAAGATTTGTTTGAATTTCCTTCCTCCATTATATGGTATCAAAATCTCGATTTCTTTTCTTAAAAGATTTGTTTGAATTTCCTTCCTCCATTATATGGACTTTTTCATGAGAAAAATATCAAAATCTCGATTTCTTTTCTTAAAAGATTTGTTTGAATTTCCTTCCTCCATTATATGGTATCAAAATCTCGATTTCTTTTCTTAAAAGATTTGTTTGAATTTCCTTCCTCCATTATATGGACTTTTTCATGAGAAAATTGGTTTTTAGTATCCTCTTGTTTACGCCTATTATAGAATTATCAACCATTTTATAATTATTAAACCTCCATCGAATTTTTTCAACTTCATAAAATTAGAAGTCATTTCTTTGAGTGATACTGGTCTGATGGTTGATCAATGCACCTTTTCGCGCGAATTGAACTCAAGACCTTATGTTAACACAGAATAAACACAACCATTAAACCAACAACAATATCATGTCATTTATAATCAATTATAGATATATATATTACTCAATATTTTGAAAATATCTAACAGAAACCTCACTTTAATAGAGAGCTAAATGCTTCAAAGGAGGAAAGTAAAACGAAAAAATAGAAAAAATTTCATTAATTTTAAAAGAATATTTTCGTAGAAAATATAAATGAATATTTATAATTAATATATTTTGAATCTTGTTAACAATTGCATTTTTCGAACCTAATATTTTTACTTTTAGATGTTTAACAAATGCACTTGAATAAGAACACTTATTAGTATTTTTCATATATTTTTAATATCAAGAGTATTATTATAATATAGATCGGATTTGAAAAATTTCTCATCTTCACATATGATTTTTTAGTTCTCTAAATTAAAAAGATTTTTTATTATTAAAAAATACATTCAAAAAATTCTCCATTCTTTCCACTACATCATTTTTTTATAGTTCTCTCCCCCTCCCTAACTCCCAAACATTCCTTTAGTAAAAATAAATCATTAACAAAATCAGTAACTACTTCGCACAAATAACATATATAAACAAACTAATAGGAGACTATTTCCACAGACAACTTAACAATTATGATAATATTTTAGTAATCTAGCTTCTATTTAAACACTTTGAGAGATGATGGAATCCAGCGTATCACTGGGCCTACAGGATTAGGTGAAGTATTATTTAAAACTAAATACAAACTTTTTGGTTTTCCATTTTATTTTTACAAACAATCGTATTGCTTTTTATATACATATTCTATACTCGTCTTTCTCTCTCGCTCTCTTTTTCTCTCGTGTCTAACATCATAGTTATGACTTTTTCTCTAGATCAGACGGATTATTATTATATGGTATGTTGAGCTGAAGAAGCAAGCATCCGTGGAACCTTCTAAACCTTTGTGTGCATATAATATTTGTTGATGCATTTTATAAACATAAATATTTTAAAGTTATTTCAAAAATTGATATAATAAAGTAACATAATGGTGAAATATAATTGAATGGACATGTATAACTATTTTACACAAGTTATACATATCAATTAAATTATTTGTATTATATTTATATGCGCAAAATTGTGATACAAGCTTATTATACGAGGGTAGAGTCGGAAGACAATAATTATTTTCATTTCATTTGAGATATGTATTTACACTTCAAATTATGTTCGAAATAGTGAAACTTATAATTTTTAAACTCGTTTAGCATATTATATATATGATTTGATTTGGTCCGTTCTGAGAAAATAACTTGTATACTTTAATCTCTTTTATTAATGAGAACGACTCTGTGCAATACAAAGAAATTAAGCAATTTGGTGTTAGATATTCATTATTCAATTTGCTTTTACTTTATCATATAACTTTACATTTATTGGTTTCACTTGACTTTTTGGACAAGATAACGAATGTGTATGTATAAGAACGTTTCCACAGCAATATGTAAGAATTAAGATAGTACAAACATATTTGTATATATACTAGTATTAGTAGTACGAATCCAAGCTAAAAATACTCATGTATTAGTTAGTTCGATGACATTCCATATATTTCATCAGTATTATTAATAATCAACTATGAAATATTTGGCACATGTGATTGGTGATCCTATCTATTATCATACAAAATAGAACCTGATAGTGATGGATGGTGACCCTTTTAACCAGTCAATTCGAACATATGAAATGACCTTTTCCTATATATATGAACATATGAAATTGAAAAGCTTCAAGTCTCTATATATGCAATGACTTTTTCCTCCTATACATAATCATGTTCACACCCACCTTCTTGCTACACTACACCTCATTGATTCACTTATATAACAAGAAACTGTGTCAAACATTTGCAGTGATCACATATAATTCTTAAGCCACCTTTTCTGATAACAAAAACAATGATGGTTGATCATCAGAGAATTTACCCAGCAAATGATGTCGAGGCACAAAGCAAACCTACAGTTCCTTTGGTGTCTCGAAACATGGCAAAATCTGATAGAGGCAATCCTTGGCAACATGGTTACAGTCCACCTCTTTCGAAACGCCACTTTCCAGTGAGGCATTCCATGCCACCAAAGAAGAGAAGAAGTTGCTGCTGCAGATTCCTGTGTTGGATCTTCTGTATATTGCTGATTCTTATAATTGCAATTTCCATCACCATCGGGGTACTCTACCTTGCTTTTAGGCCAAAGCTTCCCAAATACTCAGTAGACAGATTGAGAATAACACAGTTCAATCTTTCTGATAACAACAGTCTCTTTGTTATGTTCAACGTGACAATAACTGCTAGAAACCCAAATAAGAAGATTGGAATAAACTATGTAGATGGAAGCCATATAAGTGCTTGGTATAAGGACACAGAACTGTGTGAAGGGTCTTTGCCGAAATTCTATCAGGGTCACCGTAATACAACCGTGCTTAATCTGCCTTTAACAGGTCAAACACAGGATGCAACTGGCTTAGTAAATACGTTGCAGCAGCAGCTGCAAGAGGCGGGTAATATCCCACTTAATATTAAGGTCAATCAGAACGTGAGGGTTAAGCTTGGTAAATTGAAGATCTTTAGAGTCAAGTTTCATGTTAGGTGCAGGCTTCTGGTGGATAGCCTTGGTGCTGATAATGATATTAGTGTTTCAGACAGTAGCTGTAAGTTCAGGCTTAGGCTATGAATTCATTTGTACTTATTTAATTGTAGAATACGTGGCATAGTTATAAATATTAATCCTTGTTTTGTTCTTTTATGGTTTCCTTTTGATGATTGAGATTTTTAATAATAAGGGAAGGAAGATCAGGTGTTCCATCAGCCCTTTGAGATACAGTTCTTGTACATTGATTCAATTCTTTGAGCCACTTCTCACTCATATTATGTATAGTTATATGATATATATACTATTCATTCAATCCCAAATATTGTTAGCTTTTTCTGCACTCTGTAAACACTAAACACACAGCAGAGTAATTTTAAGATGATATCTTTTACAAACCTTTTTTTGACAACATATCTTTAATATGTTAGGTACATGTGTTTGTTCTCTATGTTATATTCACCTAATTCATTCTCCAACAATATATCGTTGACTTTATCCAATACTTAAATTTTCAAGTGTAATGATATTTTACTTACTAAAACTTGAGTTTCAAACGCACCCAAGTAAATTGACAGAAAAAAAGCCAACCTGGGTGTTCAATAGTTTCCTGATTATTCTGACTATGGTCTGTTTTGTAAGCATGTTTATTATTATACACAAATGACTAGTTTAACATATCTGATTCTGATGAAACGCAAGCATATGTTTGAGAAGATTCTTCTTGTGCTAAAAAAAAAGCTTTCACAAGAAACATGTGGTACAAACCAGAAGCTGAATGGATTACGTATCAAGCACATGTGGTGATTCAAGAAACACACATAAATAATACCTGTGGTATTAAGTCTAGTGATCCAACCCTCTTTCAACCATCTTCATTCTAATTTTCTCCATATCCTCTAATCTGCCTGCGTTTTTATAGATCTTCATAAGCAGTACAAAATTATGTTCATTGTCTGGCTCTAATTCAAAAAGCTTGTTTGCAGAAATCTCCCCTATAGTTACATTTCCATGCAAAAGGCATGCATATAATAAAGCTCCCCACAGAGTTGGACCAACAGTCTCAGAGTCCATTCTATCAATGATGTTATAAGCCTTTTCAATCAGTCCTGCTCTACCACATAGGTTAACCATACAACCATAATGTTCCATAATTGGTTTTATTTTATACTTTTCACACATTAAAGCAAACAATCTCTCTCCATCCTTCACCAAACCTAAATGGGCACAAGCTGATAACAATGAAACAAATGTTATTTTATCAGGAACTTCACCAGCTTCCTCCATTTTCTCAAAATAACCAATGGCTTCCGGGTGTTTACAATGAGCAGATATTATGGAATTCCACGAAACAACATCCCTTTCCGGCATTAGATTGAATATCGAACGCGCCTTATCCAATCTTCCATGATTGGAGTACACAACGATCAAGGAATTAGCAATAGACAAGTTCCATTCAACGCCTCCCCGGATCACCCATCCATGAATTTGGACCCCAACACCCAGCGATGACACACCAGTAAGAATCACAGATATGGAAAAAAAGTCAGGCTTTTTCCCTTCCAAAAGCATTTGGCGAAAAATGTTGATTGCCTCAACCTCAAGGCCATGATGAACATAAGCTGCGAGCATTGAGTTCCATGAAACCGAGTCTCTAAAAGGTATCTTATTAAAGACCTTTCTTGCCTTAACAATGTCACCACACTTAGAATACATGTCAACAAGTGCATTAAGAACAAACCCATCATTGCCAAACCCGGAACGAACAATATGCCGATGCACCTCTTCCCCAACTTGAACCGACCCAATTCCACCACAAACTTTAAGAACTCGAGGGAAGGTAAACAAGTCAGGTTCAACACCCTCTTCAACCATTTGAAAGTAAAGTGCAATGGCATCATCATAAAGACCCAATTGGGCATATCCAGATATGAGCGAATTCCATGGAAATGCATACATGTCCCTCTTAGTCATTTGGTCAAACAGGTCATGTGCATCATCCATATACCCAAATGAGGCATACAACCTAACAAGTTTAGATGATATACCAACGTTTCTATGCAAAAGAGTAGGTGGGATAAGGCGGTGAAGTCGGATACCATGATTAATTGCTTGGAAACGGTAACAAGTTTCTAACAAAGAAGCATAGATTTCGGTGTCAATTTTGATGCCTTTTTCAATGGAACCTTCAAGGTCATTGAGGACTTGTTCAAGTGCTTGAAATTTTGTTTGGGGAAATGGTTGTTGTTGAATGAGAAGTGGAGTTGGTTTTGATTGTGGGTAAGAAAATGTGTTTTTTCTTCTTTGGGTTTCCCATTTTCTTAATTTCTTAAGTTTCTTGTTGTCGTTGCTCTTCTTTGCAGAGCACAGACTCACGCGGTTTGAAGAAATGCTTGGTGTGGCTATCATTATTTTGATTTCTAATCAATCTTTTACAAATTATAGTATTTTTCTTAAAGTCCCTATTATTTTTAAACTTTTGATAGTTATAAAATTGTATAGAAATTTGTGTATTTAATTTTTTTTAAATTTAAATTTTGTTTTTATTTACATAAAATTTTCTCTTTTTGAATTTTTAATAAGTGTCTTAAATATAAAAATTCTAACAAATATTGATACTTGTCAGTATTACCTATCTTTTAAAAACTAAAATTATATCATAAAAGTATACCTTAAAGAACTAAATATAATGTTATTCATTAATTTAATGTGGTATGTGAGTTTATGATAGTATGAAGTATTTTTTCTATAAAAAATATAACATATAGAAATAAAATCTCCTTCAAATTTGATTATTTAATTTTTCAAAAGTTTAAAAATTACTTTTTCAATGTACATTTTTTTATGATTTATTAATACATATCTTTAAGCATTTGTTAGACCCTCTTAAAATTTAATGTTGGTAGAGGTTAAGATATGAAGCTATTAAACACAAAATCAAATTTTTTGTAGTTACTGGTTTTTTTTACGTTAATGCAGTAGAGATATCCGTGGCTGTCTGATCTTGATTGATAGACAAATAAAATATTGATTTAATTTTTACTTTATGAATAGAAAAATATCGAACTTGAATTTAAAAATGCGTGACTTTATCAGTTTGTATTAGGATCCAACACACCACTCACCAGGTATGAAAGGGAGTAGGAAAAACAACCTATGGAAGACAACTTTAACTTGACCACTCTAAACAACCTATTAGACAATTTATATGGTTTTGCATAGCAGAGAGAGAGTTTTTTTGTTGTTGTAGTAATCTTTGCGCTTTTCAGAGATCAATTATGAGGCTCGTGTCTTACAAAGAAGCATAGATTTCGGTGTCAATTTTGATCTCTGAAACACGAGCCTCAGGTGTTCGACGAAATGTCAAACAGAGTTTGCATGAAAAAGTGGTTGCTGACCGCAATGGGCACTCACATTGTGAACTTTCTAACCAAACACAAACAACAACAAGCATTTTGTGTTTCCATTCGATCAAAAACAACTTCTATTCAATATGTAGAATCGAGAGCTAGAGACCCCACGTTTGAGAAACTGATGGAAAAGTACAAGAACCTTCTCAAAGTCATTGCCGTTCAAGACCTTATCCTTGCTAACCCCAAAAACCAATCAGTCTCTATTGAATTCCTGTCCAACCTTTCTCAGAAGCTCCACCTCAACCGCGGCGCCACTGCCTTCCTTCGCAAGTTTCCTCACATCTTTCTCATTTACTATGAGCCTTCCAAGTTGCAGCCATTTTGCAGGTTAACGGATGCTGCTCTTGATGTCTCGCGCCATGAAGCTGAGGTCATTAATGCTTCTTTGCCTCTTGTTGTTGAAAGACTTGTTCGGATATTATC
Source organism: Cicer judaicum (assembly GCA_037974835.1). Taxonomy (NCBI): domain Eukaryota; kingdom Viridiplantae; phylum Streptophyta; class Magnoliopsida; order Fabales; family Fabaceae; genus Cicer; species Cicer judaicum. Next base: position 19,922,436 of record JBBPBS010000276.1, on the reverse strand, counting down.
AATGTCTGCTTCCAAGACGGTTCCTCTTAGAGCTATTTTCAAGGTTTGGAGGGAACTTGGCCTTCCCGATGATTTTGAAGATTCGGTTATATCTGCTAATTCTAGTATTTTTCAGCTATGCGATGCGGATGAACCGAATACTCATTTGTTGAAGCTGGTTGCTGATGTTCCCAGTAATGGTTTTAGAGCTGCTGTTGAGGATTGGAGGGTTGTTGAGTGTTGTAAAGAGGAGTGCAGTGTTGATAGGATGGAAATGCGGTTTAGCTTCAAACATGGGTATCCTCCAGGGATGCGGTTGACCAAGAATTTTAGAGCCAAGGTGAAGGAATGGCAGAGTTTGCCTTATGTGGGGCCTTATGAAATGGTCAGTGAGAAGAAGAAGTTGTCTAAGGCTGGAATGATGGTGATGGAGAAACGAGCAGTGTCGATTGTTCATGAGTTTCTGAGTTTGACAGTGGAGAAGATGGTGGAAGTTGAGAAGATAAGCCAATTTAGAAAATGGTTTGGAATTGATTTAAATATAAGGGATTTGTTCTTGGATCACCCGGGGATCTTCTATTTGTCGACTAAGGGTAAAAGGCACACTGTTTTTTTGAGGGAAGCTTATGAAAGAGGGTGTTTGATAGAACCAAATCCTGTCTATGAAGCAAGGAGAAAGCTACTTGATCTTGTTGCTTTGGAACGTCGGGGTTTACGTGCTGTTAATTCCAAGTTGCAGGATAGAAGCAGTAGCAACGAGGTTGAACAAAAGGACAGCATGCAAAGAGATGATTCATTATCATCTTTTGACTAAAGCATTATTCCATTACACTCTAGGTATACATTGTTTATTTGCTTTTCGTTGTCCAAGGTTGCTTAACTTTCTTGTGTGTTGTTGTTGGTATATAAGGACCAAGAAATGAAAATGATACTACACTACACCTTTTATTCTAACTTGGTTAAATGCTCTGCACATACAGTTTCTGTATATAGGAAGACATCCTAATCAACGAGAAGTATTTTCTGTACTGGAATAGTTGGATGGATGAAAATCTGAGCACAGGCTATCTTCATCTTGTAACTCTGTTTCAGCTTGTTCGGACAACATCATGCAACACTGTTACTGGCTTTTTATCACATTGAAGGATGCAAAACTATGCTTCCTGTTCATCTTCATTTCAACATTTTGGCACATAAATTTAAGGTGCTAGTAAGCTTATCATTTTTAAAAGGTTTCGAGAGGTGTCAACATATATTTGATCCAGACGATACGGCATATGGCAAGGATATGCACAGAATGTTGGATACTCCTGTGCCAATATAAGTTATAAGGGTGAACTTGTTATTTAGTTCTGTTGCTATGCTTTGCTCTTAGAACATTATGTTCCTACAGAAGAAAATAATATTTGTATTGAATTCTGCAACCAAATATTATTATTGTGGCGCTATATTATGCTTTTTAGTGAACTACTATTTACTATTTTATATCAGTCATAAACTCATCACATATGATCTGGTTTTGTGTTGATCGCAATAGTTTTTTTTTTATCTGCTTTGAGCAAATGCTACACATTTAAATTTTTCTTTTAAAGGTCAATAAGTTTAAAAAGAATCAAAGAATAATATCATGATAAATAGGAAGAAGATTATTCTATAAAAACTCTCCGGAAAATTTTGTCTATATTGCTTAATGTTGATTTGTTTGCTTCCATCACTTTCACATCTCTTTTCCGGTCTCGTTTTCTTTTCTAACACATTATCCATTATATCTCTTGTTTCATTTTCTTCCCCCTATCACATAAAAGAGAGATGCAACATAAGAACAAAATTTGGATGTCCAAGGTATCCTCAAGCTAAAAGTTAAAGACTAATCATTCGAGCTACAAAAATCTATTTAAGAGACTAATTTCTCTCAACAAATATTTTTCCATATTCACTACATTAGTTAGAAGTCGAAATTGAAATATTCTTCCATAAGACAAAATTTCTACCAAAACAAACATAGCGTTTTATTAATGAAACAAATTAATAATTGAAAATGATTTTAAAAGTGAGTTTATAAGAATTATTTTGTTAGGATGACAAAATATAGACTTGATGTACTCCTTTAAGTGTCTTCACAAGTAGTATATTTTTGGGTACCAGTAAAAAAAAAAAAAATTGTTTGTTTATAATCCTTACAAATATACTCATACTCCTTCTTCATGTCCAACTTATAAGAGGCATTTTAATCATTTCTTTTTCCTAAATAAAAGAACCATAGTACACTTTTAAGCGAATTAATTACTAAACTTCAATTTATACCACTAATGTGAGTTTTATTTTAACTAAAAATCATATTTTTTATTATTCTCTCCGTCTCAAAATAACTGTTACCTTTGATTATTTTACATAAATTAAGAAAAATGATAAATGAAAAGAAAAAAAAAATTATTCTAATACTCTTATTAATTGTTAATGTAATTCTATCATCATAAATACAAAGTGAAGAATAATAATTTAAAAGTAATACGCATTATATTAATTAAAGATTATTATTTACATGTATTAATTAAAGTTGTATTGAAAATTGAAAGTGAATTTTTTTTAAATAATTTGTTTTTTACAAATACAACAGTTATTCTAGGATAAAGCGATTAAAATGAATTTCATTTAACAATTACAAGGGATATTTTTGCAGAGAAAAATTAGAGCATGAACTCATTTAAATATGTTATGTGGCTGTGATTTTGTCTTTTGTTTCTTATAAACAAGACCAAAGCACCAAAGCAACTATTTCTTATTTTTAATCCGTACTGTCATGTTTTATCCTTTCTAAAATTGTTCATCCCTATAATATCCGTTACAACTAAACCATGGCAAAGGAGCACATATTTGACTCCCTCCACCCCATCCTTCCATATTTTTATCGAGAATGAAATTTAAGTATTCATCTCTATTTGTAATATAATTTAGATTTTTCCATTTACACATGCATCCATTTATATATATATATATATATATATATATAAAATAATAAATTTAAAATTTCTATTAATTATAATTAATATAATAAAATAATTATTATTATACAATAAAAAAAATTAAAAAATATTAAACTTATATCTTTTATAAAAAAAATTATAACTTTTAATATTTAAAAAATATCAAAGATATTGAATATGTATATAAAATTTTAAAATGATAATAATAGTACTAGTGTGATGGATGCAGAGTAAATATCAACACTATTAAACTAATTTTCAATTTGAGTTATAATTTCGGAGAAGACTCACACATTTTTCCCACTTATATAGAAATGAATTTTGATAATACTACCGAATATATATTTTATTGTCATCCCTAATTACAACAATTAAACGTAAAAAGATTTGTAGATCTCATTCTCACAATAATTATTGTTTAAATACATGCTACTCTCATTTGTTACAATAATTGTTTAATCTATTTTCACACATACTAAAAAAAGTATAATAATTAAAAGAAAAATAAATTATTTTATTATCCATAAAATCTAATTTAACTTACAAATTCTGAAAATTGTTAAACTAAATATTATGTTTCAAATTTAAACTCAACCTCATACAAATTTCTTTATCATTTTATCTATATAAAAAAATGCCAATAAATTACTTTATCAAACTACTTTTTATTTTGAGAATTCTTTCTTTTATTAAAGGTGAAGACGGAAGAAGTATTATATACAGATTAGGTTTTGATAACAAAAATCTCTCCAATTAGTGTTACAATTGAATTTTGGGGTCAAAATATATTTCAAAATCCAATTTGGGAGTCAAACGGTCTATAAAACATTTTCCAATGTCGATGCACCAAGGGAGGTAGGTATATGCAAAAGATCAATAATAGTAATGCAATCATGCAACCAATTTATACTTAATCCAACTATCATAAAATAACAGATAAGCTTTTTGTTTAATAAAGGCTAAAACTGGCCCTTATGGTTCTTGCATTATACTTTGCCTAACCAAAAAAGTGATTTTTTAATGAAAAAAATGGTTCCTTTTTAGTAAAGTAGAATATTCAGGAACATAGATATGAATTTATAAACCATTGTTCTCCCATCCACGATTGCACCTTTACAGCTTCCACATGAAAAAATGGACAGCTTTGTCGCTTCCCCAAAACCAAAACCAAAACCAAAAACAAAAAAAACTAGTAATATCCATTAAAAGTAACAATAACCCTAAAAATTGAAGGAAAAAAAATCAACAAGTAGATGATAATAAGGATGACTTGAAAAGTCGAATTTTTTTGAGACAAATTTGTGCCTTCTCAAGAACCAAATCGACCCTATCTTTTCTCTTCCTTGTATTGGGAGATTGAAGCTCAGAAGTTTTCACATTCTCCATCACTACTTTTTCTTCTCTGTCTGGTAAAACAAGTTGTGTTCTTTTTGTTTGCTCCAAGCTGGTGGATTCTGCATAACATAGAATAAAAAACAGCATCGTCAAAAAGCACATCAATAAGAAGAAAAATAAGAAAAAGAAGAAAAGGAACCTTGTGTATCTACTAAATAAGAGAGGGAGGTGTTGTTTTGGGAAAGGGGGTGTGATTGAGAATGAGAGTATTGAAGTTGAAAGATGAAGGAGATAAGTTCTTGTTTGAGGATGTGATGTTGATTGGGATAAAAGGTTTCAAGCATCTCTAACTCTTCCTTAGCTTGCTCTAATTCTCCCATTCAAGTGACTGTGACTTTTCCACTCCTTTGTTAATGAGGTGATGGAATTGGAAGTGGCAACAAAAGCCACAAAAAATGGGAGGGAAAAATAAAATAAAATAAAATAAAACATCATTGGCATTGGGTTTTTAAATTAGAAGAGGCTGCGAAGTTATGTCTCTTTTTGTTGGGGGTTTCCAAGGTTTATTCTATTTTATTTATTGGCGTATTTGGTGGGGCGATTTCAATACTTTTCATTAATGCTAAAAAGGACAACACATTATTTGAAAAAAAACTCAAGGAAGTACTTAAGAAATAAATATAATTTATAGAGTGATATTTTACGTATATAAATTGATTTTATAAGGATTAATTAAATTTTATATATGTGTGATAAAGTATATTGCTAAAAATATAAGTATCAAGTGAACAAAAGATAGAGTTTTGTAATAATAGTGAGATAGAGTTTTATAGACATTAAGACCAATGAATATTATTTAGTCTTGATTGTTGTCTATATCAAATATTAAAGGAAGAAATTAGTTTGTGTCCCAAAAGCACATGTTAATAATTTAAAAATTTGTAAATTACAATATGATATATATATATATATATATATACGAATAATTTATACATTCATTTAATATTTCTTTTTTCTTTTTTCTTTCATCTTATCAAATTATTAATATATTATATTTATTATATATTTTTTATTTTGTTTTCTCTCAATATGTGATTGAAGTGTTTGGATATTTATTGATGATTTTTCATCAAATTATTAACTCTTCTCTATCTACTAATGTTTACTGAAATAGGAAATTAAAATACATAATTGATTTGCATGGTGTATTTAGGAAATTAAAATGACTAGTTGTATTTTTATAACAAAAAAACAATCTACATTTGTCATTTATTATAAGTTTTCATTTTTATTTTCCACTCTTAGTAAGAAAAGTTGATAGGGTATATATTTAATGTGTTTATTTTAAAAAAAACTTTTGTATTTGAAGACATTAAATTTGATTTTTCATATTATAAGACAAATTTTTAGTACTAATAAGAGATATCTTTGGGGGAAAATAAATGCACTTAATAATAAATTGAAAGAGTATTTATATTTAGGGATAATTTTTTTTTAAATGATGCTTATATTTAAGAACAAAGCCAAATATACACAAAAATATGTTTCTTTTGAGAATCATCGTTCAACCGCATGTGAGAAGTAGAACCATTGCACACATTGAATATTCGTTTACAAGGGAAAGTCCCAATATAGAAAATGCTAGCAAATGCATAATGACACTGAACACAAATTCCCTTAAGGATATTTGTTTAGAATCCAAAGTTGTTTATTATTTTTATTCAAAGTATAAATTTTAATCATTTCAATATTAAATTTCTATTTTTGAGTCCTTAACAAGTATTAGTAAAATATTTGTTAGCAAAACGACCAAAATCCTTTTAAATAATCCATTTTCACTTTGACCATTTATTACACACAAAATCATAAATAGATTTACATTACTATGAAATCTCATGTTCGATTTAAATTGATTTACATTTATTATTGCATATATCATATTTATAAATTTTATATCATTGATACGTTTCAAAATTAATATCACGTGAATCTTTGATAAACAAAATAGTTTTAATGTATTTTATTTCCGTATTAAATGAATTCATATTGTTACATTTTATAGACATGCTAACTTTCGACCCAACATTAAATTTTATAACATATCTAGTTAAGAATAGGGAATTTTTGCAACTATATTTCCTTTTAAAAAAATTCTAATATATCTTAGTTTAAAATTGATATATGAAAATGACCAACTTTTTTTTTAATCTTCAGAACATCAGAACACCACAAGGGAGAATGCCACCATGTATTCATTTTTTTGACAGATAAAAAATATTTATTAAATAAAAAATCAAATTATATTAATAAAATTAAATCAAATATATTAGATGAAGAATATATATATATGAATATTAATGTGGTTGAGTATATATATTAGTAACATTTGCATAATGTTTTCTATTATGACCAGAGACTTGATATAGCATGCACTTTAATAAATTATATTAGATGAAAAAAATATATCAATGGTAATACAGTTGAATAGATGTGCAAACAACGTTTGAACAATGTTTTTTATTATGTTCAGGGACCTTAAATCACTTGCACTTTCTTGGCATTCTTTTTGTGGTGTCCATTTATGTTCTAATACATTTACATTTGGACTATATTTCTCAACTCTCAGTATTTAAGAATTGTGACTAACCCTAACACTAACACCTTCATATTCGAGTAAGGATAACATATTGAAGAAAAAAGTTGTTTATATAGGTAATAATTTCATTCGTACTTTTTAATCAATATAATTTTCAATTATTTTTTTCTATAAAATTTGACACAATTTTTATTGTGTCAATGCAGGTTACTCATTTAATGAATCTACATACAAATACTTCATCACTGAAATCGACATGGTAAACCAAGAGATTATAAAATGACTAGACAACATACAGTGAGAAAATTATATTAAAACATTTGATAGAGATAGTTGTTGGGGTCACATGACAATCAACCTTGTTGAGTCAATTAAAAAAGTATTAAAAGACACATGCAATATTTCAATAATTGTTTTGGTCAAAACAACTTACAGGAATACTATTTCCAACAATGAAAAAACTACAAGCAGCAATTTTAACTTCTCGTCAGGTATACATAGAAAAATGCATAAATTTTATGAAATCAAAAATATTTAAGTCCAATAGTCATAAAGTCGATGATTTTGATTGCAATAACATACTTTCATGGTCTATGAGACGTAAATCCAAGAGAATAGAAATCAATTGGTCATTTCATTGCCAAATTTCTAACAATCAGTATGACTGTGGTAATATATGTCTTGTTCACATGTGATAGTAAAAAACATAAAATATGATTTTTGGATGTTTATACCTATTGTGTTAAAGATAGAAACAATACAAAAGTTGACAATGAAATATTCAAATTTGTATCAAACAAATGATATTGACAAGAATATAAAGGTGTTATGGTGTGTCACATGTAGAGAATCAAGAAAATTCACCCAAAAGTAAGTACATTAAAACAAAAATGAACACCACAAAAAGAATACTAAGAAAATTACAGTTATGTCGAGTTTATGGTCATAATAGGAAACATTGGACACGTTTATTCAATTGCATTAACTTTAATGCATTTTTCCCCTCATATTTTATTTGATTTTATTAATATAATTTTAATTCCTACAAATATAACTATTTTCAATTTCGATTTTAATCCTTATTTTTCTTTTTACATTCTTGCAAAATTACATACTTTTGATTTTAGTCCATGACACAAAAACGCTGAACTTACACACGTGGTGGTGACATGACACACTTTAATTATAAATCAGTAAGAGTATATATTATTTATTTGTATTTATAATTAATATCGTACATAAATAAATTATTTTCATTATTTGTGATGAATTAAAAAAAACTTTACTCTAAATAAAACAATTGTTTCCTCTTTGTCTCAAATCCTTGTGTGTCCGTTTATACTTTGCAATTGTATCATTTTCCTCGATTACGGTGTTCACACTCACACAATATAATGGAGGAATATATATTTCTTTGCGTGTTCATCTTCATCACGGGTCCATCTTATTTGCGTCTCTACCCTACAAATTCTACCCCACCACACACCCTTTTTGTCTTTGTTTGTTGCTTACCGTGTGTGTTCGAGTTTTTCTTTTTATTGTTGTTGTTTATGAATTTTGGTAGACGTCTGAATTTTTTGTAAATCTTTGAGACCAAAAAATTAGTGTTTGATTTTTTAGTTTAAAAGAGTTTGTGGTTGGTGTGGTTTTTGTTCATCGGGATTTAAATTTAAATTTTTAAGGATTTTGTTGTGTGAAGTCAAAAGAGGGAGAAGAGACGTGATTCTTCAATTATTTTGTTGTGCTTCCATGCCGCATTGTGATTGGGCCATGTGTCACTTCGTTAGACACCTGTTTTCTAACATTGGATTGATGTTACGAACTAAAACTAACCATTTTATATTTTAGAGAGATGATATCTAAACAAAAAATAATTAGATAGATTAAAATTAAAAAATATTATATTAGTAAGGATGTAAAATATATTTAAATTAACAATTTAGTTTTTTTATTATATTTTATTTATCAAATTAATATTTTTTATTTGTTAAAAAGAAAAAATACATGATCGGATTTTCAGAACGTGACCTTCTGAAGCAGCCAAACAAAATTAAAATTTCTTGTCATTTCTTAAAAGTAAAAATAAAATATAGGACATTTTTTGTATATTAGTTTTAAATTCGAGTATGTTGATTTTTTTTTTTTAAATCGAGATATAGTTGAAAAAATTACTATGAATGTAGATGGCAAAGTGGGTCAGTTTGCCTCATAATTAGCCCGCTAAAAAGATGGGGGCGGACCAATTTAGATAGTCTAATTGAAAGTATCACCATGCTTCGTCAAATAATATATATATTTTTATTTTAGCATTTTATAAAAATTATAAATGCAATCATAACCAATCTATAAAATTAAATATCAAAACAAAGTTACCGCTAAAAAAACAAAAGACTCAAAATAAATTCATCTATGTTAAACAATCACAAATTTTTTTATTACAATCAACGTATTGTTATAGTATATTAATAAATAAAATATTATAAAATTTATATCAATTTATTATAGAGTTTGACTTTACATTTTGAACATGAGATTATATATTCTCACTTTCATAACTTTCATAATGTATTAAAGCAATAATTAAGATTATATGGTTTCATTTTTATTTTTATTTTTTATCTTTGTACATAAAATTTATATCCTAATAAAATTCCAATTTGACGTAGAGCTATTAATTGAATTGGGTAAATCAATGATCCACTTTTAGTCTGAGTTTGGTTGAGGTAGTACAAATAAAATTAGAAAAATAGCAAATTTTTTAATCTTAGTACCAAAGGTCAACCTTTCATACCATGTGGTCGTCCTGTTTTATAAACAAGTTAAATGGAACGGGTTAAATTGAGTAACAAATTCAAATCTTTAATTCAATCCTCTTAAAATATTATGCAAAACTGGCGACATGACAAATTCGTTCTATTTTATCTTCTATAATTAAAAATTATTAAATGCGTCATATTATTGATGTTTGATACTACAATGTCAAATGATCCTAATTCCTAACTCACATATTCACTCTAACTTATTTTGTGTATACAAACTCTGGCCTTATTAGAAAGAAGAGAAAAAAAATGAATGTATTTTGTGAGCCTCCCATGTAAGTAAAAGTCAATTAATCTATCCATATTTAATGATAATTTTTCAAATATTATTGCGTTAATTCATTTTCGTTGTAGGAGGTGACCATGATATTTAAAGGCAAGTTAGTAATTTTATTTCTGTTATTTAAGTTGATTCCAATAGTGCATTTTATTGTTAGTATTTTTTTTTTATATTTTGATAGAGAGGAGTATCAAGTATGTAGTAATCCCTCTTCTTAGCGGATGATTGTCGATCTACCGTGCATATGTGACAACCATTCGAACTCATCACAATTTGACTTGAAAAATTAGTTTTAACATAATGTAGGTGTAATTTTTCTTCTAAATTTAAACTCGAAAATAGATGCAAATTTATGGTGTTGAAACGCGCCTCACATCTGCATCTAAATTTGATTTACTAGTTATTACTATTTTTTTATTTTCAAATTAAATATACGTATTTATTTATTTTATTTTATATTTTTATATATTATAAATTTTAATTTTTTCATTATGAAAAATATAATTTTAATTTTATTTTATTATTAACTATTGATTATTCTTTTATTATATTAATTATGATAAATATAATTTTAAAAATTATTATTTTATATATAGAGGCAAGGTTAGAGTGGAAAAATTCAACACTCTTTTGAGTTTTGAGATATAAAGATGGAAACCCAAATTTCTAACTCAGATAAAAAATTGCAAAACAACATTGGAAAATAATATTTTCAATGTGTTTTGATTTAAGGTGTTTAAAATTGATTTTTATTAAGAATGTAAAATAAACTATGATTGTATACACATCCACGTAAAAAAGATGAAGTATTACATCACAATAAATCCAGCCAGTTAGCTTCAAATTCAATTTCATATCTAGTTTTGATTTTTGATAAAAAACACAATTCTATCGAAACAGTTCAAATACATCGAAATCAATTTTGTAATTTTTTTTGGTTTGAGAGTCGTGAAAAATCAGCAATTTTATGTTTTAGAATTACTTTTGGCTTGCATAAAATTGGGAAAGAAAAATTGCAGTTTAATTAACTAGCCCAAATTCTGTGGCCAAACGCACATAACAGGAAAAAAACTCACAATTAGCTCTTTAGATTATGATTTGTGAATCTAAAACATATATGCAGACACAACATAACTTAAAGAAGAGTGATTATCCAATAATTTCATTCATATAAATTGCTGAGATAAATAACTGTACAAAATATCACAACAATATGAAACGTTCTTTTGAAAATGAAAATAAGCAATTAATATGAATTATTCAACTTCAAGAACTTAAGAACCCATCAACCTTTGCATTAGCTGCTCTAGACAAGAACTTCATGCAGATAGGTGGCTGCACTCCAGCAAGTGCAAGAAACGAGCTAGGAAGTGACCAAATTCCATCTCCACAAATCAAACCAGAAGCAACAGCTGATCCAAATGCATCAGCCTTAGCCTTATCAACTCTCTGCCATATGAACAAGATCAAGCTTCCAACACACATATCAATAGCAAAATAGCTTCCAATGTAAAAGGGTATTGCCATTGCCATAGGAACAGGAATAAATTTGGCCCATTTCTTTCCAGCCAAGTCGCGAACGAGATTGATGATCATGGCTCCTACGAAAAACACATAGCAAAGTACAAGGCAGTTTCTCGGCAGAGCCGAGAAACCGTCCACTCCTAATATTGCCATGTTTCGATAAACGAGGGCGTAAGGTGCAGGGTATGATGAGCCAGGATGACCAAGAGAACTGAAAGCTTTGTAGAAAAGCCAGAAAACACAAGGCGATATAATGCATCCCATAGCAGTTCCAATAACTTGGCTCACAAACATGGACTTTGGTGAAGCTAATGTCATGTAACCTGTTTTGAAGTCTTGCATAAGGTCAGAAGCTGTTGAAACAATGTTCATCATGACACCACATGCAGCTAAACCAGCTAGGACACCGCCGTTAGACGCACCCGCCCATGTACCAATAGTGAAGATGGCCAGTTTTCCATAGGTGGATGCTAAGGACCAATCTGTTAGTCCACAACCGTAGGCGTTGCAAAAGGCTAGTGCCGGTGCAATGATATAAATGCAAACAATGTAATACCACTTTAGCTGGTGGAAAATGTGGGGGAGAGTGACAACTGAGATTATTGCAATTGTAAGATAGCCTCCAACAGCAAACCAGGGGGGTATTTGATCTTTGAGGAACATCTCGGTTCTGCGCTTGTCGTCATATGAAAGTGTAGATGGCATAAGAGCATTTGGATCATTGGATGGTGCTCCTATGTCTTTTTTGTTAAACTGGTTATACAAACCAAAAACAGTGCGGCCAAGAACTTTCACAAAGTTGTATAGACCATCACCAAGAATCATTGCTATGGCTATGAAAACCTGTGAGTTAAAGAATGTACAATTAGAAGCCATAGAAATAAAGTATCAACCAGTCCCATGGTTAAAAAATATGTAGATCAGAATATGTCCAAATACCTATTGTTCCAATGCAATTAACTATGATTTAACTTTATGATTATAATATGTAGAGTTTAACAGGTATACACTGATTAGTGTAAATCAGTTTACACTAACCTCCAATGGAAAACCATCATTTTCCCATATACACCAGTTTCAAAATACTCTTACAAAAAAGTGGGTGATGTGGCAAAATAGTGAATTTTTATTGGCCGTCAGAGTAAAATTGGTTTACGCTGATGTATACCCTTTAAATCTTAATATGTAAGCATGCAATTAGAAAAAAAGTAAAATGTGGAAAGAAAACTTACTTTGTAACCTTGAAGACCATGTAAGCTGCTTTGTTTGAGATCAGCAGAGTACCAGTCTCCTTTTTTAGCATCGATGAGAGGCCACATGACACCCCAAGAAAGGATTCCACCAATAAGTAGAGATACATTGATTATATATGGACATATCATCCCAACTCCCACATAGGTAGCCGAAAAGTCAAAGTAGAACCTGTTATGTACATACATAATTAAAGGTCGAAAAAGAAAAGGAACTAACACATACAAGAGATATATAAAATTGATCTATTTTATAATGTCAATATTGTCTAAAGAAGTTGCCAGTTCTTCTTACTAGTACTATGTTTGAAAAGATAGATGTTTCAGCCAATTTTTTATATTGTATGCTTTATTATTATTATTCAAGTAACAGAGTTAAGTCCTTTTTTTTTAATTCATTAATTAATAAAATAAAGGTGTGAGACACATACATTTTTTGATAGGCTTCTAGACCAAATGTGGGGAAGCTTGCAAATCCACAAGCATCACCAGCAGTGAAAAACCATTGGAAGAAACCCCACAAGAAACTAAAGGAGAAGAACTTTCCCAGTGCTTTTACTTGCTTCCTATAAAAGAAAATATGTCAAAGGTGAAATTAAAGAGCATTCAAATTGATGTGTATATAGTAAAGAACAAAAGAAACGTGTATGCAACTAAAAAGGCATGAATACTCACTTTGCTAGTTTGGCTCCCTCTGTTGTATGGAAACTGTTGATAAGGTGAGCTGTTGCAGTACCACTTGGATATGTCAATTTAAAGTCGATAATCATAATCTGCAACAATAAGAACATTAAAACAAAATGTCAATTCAAAATGCAATAACCAAAGAGCTTAGATTCATTCATAGAAAAGCTGTATGCCATGAAACCAAATATTTCAATGAGACATTCAAATTATAAACTAGTCTATATTAGTGCATGTTTGGAACGACGATACGTCTGATGAAAACTAGTGGTACTATGATTTTGTCAAACTCAATATCAATTCAAACATGCACATCATAGCGGTGCTGCTGATTACATTAATTAAGTTATATCAAATGCAGCTACATTGAAAAGTTTCTCTCGTAAATACATTAATTCATTATTGGATGCAATTAGTTAGTGTACCTTTCGGAGTGGAACCACTGAAAACAAACCAAGAAAGCTAACAACAAATAGAAATGAAATCATCCATCCTAAACCAGGACTCTTAGTATCCAGGGCAGTGCTAGCATCTGGAGATTGTTGTGCAATAGCTGGACTCATTGCAAACAAATAGCTTCCAAAGCCACCTACACAAGCAAATCAAATCAAAGATGTGTCAACAACAAATAAAGTATTTGCATAAGAATTACAATTAACTATTAGAGCATCAAATATTCATCCAACTTAGAGTTCAAGTAAAAAAGGTTCTAGTCATTCCAATGAAGAATCCACATTGCAGTAAATTAGTAAAGTACCAATTAATTGACAATATTTCTCAAATAAGGTCAAAACAGTAAATTAACATGACACATGAACTTTAAAATACTCGAACTCTATTGCATTACCATCTTGTCTAACCCTGTTTCAATAACAGAAGTGAAACATGGATATGGACAAACTTGTCAAAGGTGTAGATAGTAGTACTACTAAGTAGATTGTTCTTATAAAACATTTGGATCCTTCAATATGTCACAAGATGTCACTATAATGATTATAATCAGATAGTTTAGTCCTCAGATATGTTTTTCAAATATCAGTTTAGTCCATGAAATTAATAAGAGAAGGCACAATGTTATTTATTTTTTGATACATCTTTTTAAACAAGTTTTGAAACATTAAAAGACTGTAAAAATATTGTCTCACATTTAGAAAACGGAATGAAGGTTTACTAACATTTATATTTATATAGTACTAGTGTTATTGTGTTTAAATTAATTCGTAAACATGCACATAGTATGTGTTTAGTATTCCTTCATTCAGTCAGAAACTTATCCCTCGTTTCTAATATAAAAAAACTTGAGGGAATCAGTGAAACACAAACTATATAATAAAATATATTGACTCGTAATTAAATTAAATTAAAAATAACACTATTCAACTTTTCATTTGTCAAAAGGCAAAGAGACAAATCACTATCCAAAAGGAAGACAAAAAAAAAAAAAAAAAAGATATCACAGAACCCAGCAGCAAAAGGGTGACGGGACCACCACGAACAGAAACACAAGATTTGGTGGTCATCATCACCATCGTAAGTATAAAATTGACAGTGGGACCCACCTCCATAATACTACACACTAAACAAGAAAACACATGCAATGCAATGCAATATTAAAATCTAAAAAGCCAGAAACCCTAAATTCACAGATCAATTAAAAATGAAAACTTTTTGTAAAAAAGAAAAAAGAAAAAAAGGGGTAATAGTAATTAGGTTATTATAATTACCGCTGAAGGCAATGCCACTAGCAGCAACAACACACGTTTGAATAACAGTATTCTCCTGTCTCGTAAAAGGTTGATTAAGCAAACCCGATTTGGCAAGAAGCTTAGTCCACGTCTTCACGAAAAAGAACCCTAACAACCCAGCCGAAACATTCAAAGAAGGTATAATACCAGTGGTAAGATTAAGCTTCATCACGATGAACGAGAACATAACCGACAACACCATACTCACAACTATTGCTCTCACCGTAACCTGTTTCTGCCACGTAGGCACTGATTTCCCTTCAAACCCTTTCTCTACTGAAATCTCCTCGACTTCCTCCACCATCGCGAATGTTTCGTCGGGCCCTTCAACGTCGCCGGCGACGGCGCGTCGGTAGGGTTCGGAAGCCATTTGATGAAATGACGCGTGTGTTGTGTTGTGGTGTGGTTGTGTTGTGTGTTAGTGATAATTTATATTTAATTATTATTTATTAAGTTTTGAGATCCGTTGCAACGAATAAAATGAAGTTGTGTGTGTATTAATATAACGTTGTTGAGCTATGAGTTTGGGTGTCACTAGCTGTCGTTTTCCCTTTTTGATTCTGCTTAGGTTGACTTGTTGTTTATTTATGGTAAATTATGAGAATTAATTAATTGATGGAATGAAATGGAATGGAATGGAATGGGAGAAGAGTGTAGTATTAGAATACTACATTCTTAATATTACAATTATAATTCCTTTTATAGCAAAATATGTTGCAGATTCGTGTTGTCTTCGAATCTGGATCTCAGAATCTCTATTACAACTATTTCTCTCC
The DNA here is from genome assembly GCA_037974835.1 of Cicer judaicum. Classification (NCBI taxonomy): domain Eukaryota; kingdom Viridiplantae; phylum Streptophyta; class Magnoliopsida; order Fabales; family Fabaceae; genus Cicer; species Cicer judaicum. Next base: position 19,906,464 of record JBBPBS010000276.1, on the reverse strand, counting down.
ATTTCTATAAACATCCATAAATGTATACTAAGAAAGCCTAAATCTTAATCTATGCTCTAAAGAGTTAAACTATAAATTTTATTTTCAATGTTGGGTCCCCTACATATTAAAATTTTAAAATATGGTTTTTCTCAAAAATTTACTTTTAAAATATTTAACATGTCTTTTTAATATGTGTTAATAAGATATAAAGAGTCAACAAAATTTTAAATAAGAATATTTTTTACGTAAAAGAAATATTTTTTAGAGATACTTAATTCATTTTTATTATGGATATACATTTAATTTTTTTAAATTTTATATAAATGAGAAATACATTTATTAAATTTTTTCTTTTTTGACTCAATATATTTATTAACTTGCTTTAAATATCATGTCAAAGAAAAAACCCTTTCTTTTTAAGATTAGTTCACATTTGTTTTTATCTGCATTAAATAAATACACGCGTTTTAATCTGATTAAAGTAGGAGAGAGTAGACTATTTAAAGTATTCAAATTATACGTTAATTCGCAGTATTAATATAATATTAATTATTTTTTATTTACTAACTGCAACTAATAACTATATTTAAATTAATTAAATTCATTTTATCATTAAAATAACACAACTAATTATTTTATTACGAATTATACATATTTCAAATAAAATACTTAAAAGAAAATAGATAGAGTAAGAAAATAAATAATAAATTTAATGTGTTCAATTTTATCTAAATTTATAGTACATTAAATTTTCCAATGTTAAATATATATTTTTACCACTAAAAAAGAAAAACAAAAATTACTTTCTCTTATTTTTTCATATTTTATTATTTTTAACTTTTCCATC
>JBBPBS010000276.1:19873981-19900209 GCA_037974835.1 Cicer judaicum | reverse complement strand
GAAAATTTCTCGATAAAAAAATTTTTCAAAAAAAAAGTGTTTCGATTATTTTTTGGAAAAAAAAATCATTTTTTTAAAATAAATTGTTTTTCAATTATTTTTAAATAATTTAAATTCATTTTTGATAATTTCTATTTTTTTTTAGAGAAAAACAAATTATAATTTTTTCTAAGAAACAAATCTTAATTGAGATTAAAACATTTTAAAATTAGTTTTTGATTTAAATTTATTTAAAATATATAATTCTATTTATGAACCATTTAATTGATTTAATTTTTTTTATACAATACGATCTAACACAATTTATCTATATAATGCATTAAACATATATTTTGCGCATCCCGAGATTTGTTAGTTTAGTACAGAGAGAATGTTCACCATCCACGTAATCTACATGGAATGCCATATTTAATCTCATTGTTGGGATGCTATGTTTATTTTATTTTAATCCATTATAGTTCACCGTACACCCTAGTAAATGTTTTAAATTGACCTCTTAGTAATAGTAGGATTTGGTGGTCCTTTTGTTAGGATTTTAAAATTCCAGATTTTGAAACATCAAAATCACCAATAATAATAATAATAATAATAATAATAATAAAAAAGTGTTATATCTATTTATGCTTGTAAAATATCATATGTGCTTTTAAACTATAATATTAGTATTGAGTAAATACAATAAAACATGTATGACCTCTCAAGCAAATTCACTAAGAAAATATATTTATCAATCAAATTTTAGAAAGATAAAAAAATTGTTTTTGTATAACAAATGGTTTATATGAAAAACACAGCAAACAAGCTGAAAATTTGCATAAACAAAATAGGAAACTAGAATTTGTTCAGGTAAAAATCTTCTTCCATTTCTCAATGTTACCACTAACTATAGTCTCAACTCATCATAATCTAAAATTGTGTATCTAAGCTTTCTGCATGAAGTCATAGATGTTTTCTAATAAAAGATAATGTAAGGGCTTTCTGCATGAAGTCATAGATGTTTTCTAATAAAAGATAATGTAAGGGCTTTCTGCATGAAGTCATAGATGTTTTCTAATAAAAGATAATGTAAGCTCTTTGAAATATACAATTACTAAAGATGCATTGCTAGGTCTCTATTAAATTAATATCATTGTGCAGCTATTGTTCGATGATTGAAGGAAGGGTAAGAATATATTATATACTGTAGTTGATATTGTTCAAAGAATCAAGTCTAAGAATTTAATAATATAGAGGAAGAGGAAGAAGATGAGTGGTAGCAGTAGTCATTGAAATCTAAAATAATATAATAAGACCAAATATAGAATTAAGCCTTACATTTAATGAGCATTTAAAAACTTCACAGGTAAATCAAACTATTTTTTTTTTACAAAGATAAATCCAACTGTTAGGAAAACAATTTAATACAAAAGTAAATCACAATTAACCAACTATTATCACTTGTTTTATTCACGTTTCTTAACTAGAAATATTTTCATAGACTTGGCTAGCTGAGGATAGTCTTGAAGTATTTTTCGATCTGAAAGGGTGTCGTCCTCTTTTTGTGGGGTCCATAACACCTCACCAGCCTGTAAGAAGTTCAAGGTTTTTTTTAGAATAAGAAATTCAAATTTTATAGTAATAATACTATAGAAGAAATCACACTCATAACATATGAAATGAAAGTCTTTTTTAACTTACTAATAATTTGCTCGATAGAAGGGATTTAAGCTTTTGTAATGCTTCCTTTAAATTTTCAGCTCCATTGATGTTAGGTAGCTTATGTGCTCCTTTTACAGCTACCAATATTATTATCTAACATAAGACATCTCAAATATAAGAAAAAAGTGAAAGATATCAAAATAGCATGAAGGGAATGTAATATTATGAGAATTTTCAAAATGAAGAGCTTTTATGAGGTATTTTGTCAAAACTAAATTCAGAAAATTTCAAATACCACTTAAAACCTAAGAATTTCAAATTCCTTTTTTCAAACTTACAATTATGACTCTATATGTTTCAAAAGTTGCATATTAGTCCATATTTCTTTGCAAATTGATCCCTAAGTTTTTTCAAAATTTACAAAATAGTCCCCCAACTTTTCCAAATTTTCAGTTTTGGGCCAAATTTAATTTTCATTTATGCCCCAAAACTTTAAAATTTATAAAAAATAGCCTAATTTTAAAAGAACAATTCCTTTATTTAAACAACAAAATTTAGAAACAAAAGGAATTCGATTAAAGCATTGGAATTGACTAGAATTTTAATTTCCATAGAATTTCCAATTATTCCATCCAACACACTGTTGGATAATTTCCAAGTGATTAGAAAGACACGAAGATGATTATGTAGCCTAACTATCTCAATGATTTTTCCACTTTGATGATATTTAAAAAAAAAAGTTAGTTAAGATTTGTTAGCTTGGTTATGATCACTATATACAAAATATAATATTCATTGTAATCAACTTTTCTTATTGAATCAATTTCAAATAATTCAATCTTTCTCTCAATTATTTCTCATTTTATTAGGCTCTACCATGCTTCTCAACAATTCAATTGGTTCATGCAAGTTTAAAAATTGATTCATGCATAGGATAAACCACATATGGTGTTGAGGCACATATGGTGTTAACAAAGTGAAAGTCTTGAAAACAATAGAAATTTGAACATTGCAAAGTATATGCCACCACAAAAATTCAATCAACTTTATGAAACCATACCATACCACTGTGTACTTGTTGTCAATCCCACTGAGAAGTTTCTCATTTTCAAATTCCTCTGTTTCCTCATCCAACTGCATAAAACTATTAGTTGATTAATGCTAGAGCTCTATAACTAATATTTGGAACAAAATTATGAAATAACCACTCCAATAGATGAAATTGAAGTTGATTATAATTTTTTGTCAATGTGCATATTCCAAGAAATTGAAGCACAATTTAAAAATATTTTTGAATTAAAAATGATATTCATACCATGGTGTGTTCATTGTTAAACCGATCATAACTCTGGCTTCTTATACTTGTCTTATCATTGTTGTTCAAGTTAACTAATGTCTCTTCATCAAATTTGGCCCTTTCTTCATTTGATACTTGGTGATACCATTTTTCTCCATCCTCCTTGCTCCGTTTAAGATCCACCTGCCAAAAATTGTTCATTAAGGGTAACTCCTTTAAGGCTTTAACACCTATATATAGTAATTGATATTGTATTTTGGCTTTGGGAGAATGAATGAACTTACAGATGAATATGCTGCAAAACAGTAACCATGATGTTGATCCAAAGTTTGTATTGCCTCTGCCAAAAAAAGGCCACAAACAAGAAGTATATCAAACACAAAGCCTTGTGGAATAAAAAAAGTTCATTGTCAGAACCCTCCTGCGTGGGACCTTGTGACACAGCATTTGGTCGGCTGCCTCTTAACTGCAGGTTTGCAGCATCAAGAGTGTACTTATTCAATTATAACACTAGGTTGGTCGCCATCCACATCCTTTGGAGATTGGTCATGATGTCAACTAAATTGGTACCGATGATCACAACCCAATGCGTCAAGGTCGAAGGGTGCAGAGTTCAAAGTGACCAAGTGTTCCAATAACTTGGTACCCAACATAGTCCTCGAGCGTCAAGGCCGAAGGGCCCTGGCATTCAAGGTGACCAAATGACCAATAAATTAAATTGGTACCGAACAATTGGTTAAAAAGTAACTAATGCAATTAAATTCTTGAAGCGGTCCTATAAAAAGGGCAACAAATTTTCCCAAAAAGTTTCATATTTAGATACGATTTCACACGAGCAATTCACCTGTCAATAAATGGGTGACACCTTCCTTGGTGGATGTATTAGCAGCTTGTGCAATCCTAGTTAGATCCCTTTGAATTGTGTTTCCCATTTCACACAACATTCCAACCTTAAAAAAACACACTAATTAAAACATTTAAATATATTAAGCTTGTCATTAAATATTAATATATGCAACTAAATCCACTATTAGTAGTTGAAGAATAATGATCACAATTAACAATAGATGTTTATATTAACAACAACCTGAAGCTTAAGCACAGTAATTGTATTCCCATTGCCATCTTTGTTATAAAATCCAATAATAAAGAAACCAAATATGAAGACCATGAAGAACAACAATGGCCCTCTTCCACTTGCATGTTCATCATCATCATCATGAGGAGGTGTATCATGCATATGATGCTGTTCCCTTACATGTTGAGAGTCAGAGTCACTTGTGAATGATTCTGAAGAGGAAGAATCTGAGTCGAAGAAACTTCCTCCCATGACACCTCCTGAAGAGGCTGAAACTAGGTTGAGTTTGCATGTGAATGATAACAACACAATCAGTAACAAAACAATAACAGTAGCATGCTTTCTTAAGAAATTAATTTGTGTTTTCAATGATGCCATGAATTGTAGGGAATGAAAATTCTATTGGTGATGGAATTAGAAAAATGGTGTATTGTTTAATCAGAAGTTTGGGAAAAATTTATGTCGTCATCTATTTGATTGAGATCTGAATGTGGCGGAGATTGAGGATCTCCTAACAGTGGGCTGAAAAGTGGGCCAAGTTTCAATGGATTGGACCGGGTCGGATTAGAATACCGATTCGATATTTAGGGTTAAAAGTGGATCCATTTGGAGTGGGTCGGGTCAAGTCAAATAATATCGAAATGAATTTTTGTTTGTTTATTTGAGATTTGAGTTAAGAAGGAGAGAGAAAGAGAAAAGAGATTAAAGAGAGACTTTGGAGGAGAGTGAGGGAACAGCGATGGCGAGGCGAGTCGAGACTCGGAACGAGTCGATATTGACTCGGATTGTTGAGGCGATTTTCGCGTTTGTGAGACATGCTGAGTTTGAGATCTTCTTCTTTCTTTTCTTCTTCATCACTTATGTTCTCTTCAAAGATATCGTAAGTTCTTAATTCATATAAGATTCTGTCTTTTCTTGTGTTCTTCACTTGTTTGAAAAATTAGGTTAATTTTTTTTGCATCTTGTGTGGGATTCTCAATTCTCAAATTATATATCTTTTTTTTTTACTAATTCAAATTATATTGCTTGAAATGCAATTTTTGTGCTTGATTAGTGATTAATACATCGTGAATTACTTCCCTAATCCCTGGTTTGATGATTGATTATATAATTGTATCAAAAATATGTACCTTAGTTGTTATTGTATATGCTTTGGAATTACAATATATTTCTTGTGAATGGATAACTTTATTGTCTTCTTTTTAATAGATCTTGTGGCTAATATATATATTACACATACAAATATGTAGTTTTCTCCTTGGTACATGAAGGTTTATTTTCCTTCAGTTCAATATGCTTAATGGATGTTTATGTGAAAAGAAAATGCGGCGGATACTGAATATTTCTATGTTAGGAGTGTTAAACTAATGATAAAGTAGTTTTACCAAAGTCACTAAATCTCAAAGTTAGAGAATCTATTTCCAATTGGGATATAGTAATCATGTAAATTAGGGTCAACATCCAAGAAGCGCCGACACAAGCAACATGACATGAGTATGCTAACGGTGTCCGACACCAACATATGTCGGACATTAATACACATTCAATCTGTTGGTGCTACATAGATCGAAATATTGGCTCTCGATGTCCCAGGTTTCAATCCATATATGGGTGGTAGCTTGGTTCTGATTAGTGGAATTTTTTTGCAACATGTAACATTTTCTCTATCTAAACTTCTATGCCTACTCCCTCCCCTGTTTATCTTGTAATTATGCTCTTAGCTGTGAGTTTTCAATGAATGTTTTGCATCAATTGCAGACATCAAGACCTGAATACAATCAAATGTTTGTAAAGAAACCTGGTGGACCAGAATTTTGGCCCTTTCAAAAGAATTGATGCTTGGACAGGTTGGATGTCAAACATCGAGAGGTATTCTTAACACGTCCGGTGATGATTTTGCATATTTCGTTTTGTATTTGTATCTTTATGTAACTTTGTAGGGAAAACAGGTGAAACTACCACAGATTTGTATGATTTTATTACATTACAGTTAGGTATAGAAATCAAGTAGAAAAGGTTGACAATATGTTTTCTGTTCTCTGTCTTTTTTTCGAAGTTGATGGGCTTGTCAATTTGATATCTCTTTCCCCCTTAAGAAATAGAAATGCTGGGACCCTCTTCAAGCTCAGATCTCATATGTGTTTACAGTTTAGTAATATTTCACGATCCTTATCTTTTAACTAGATACATAAGTGTTTGTGTATAAGCTATTTCTATAATTAAATAGTGAATCTTTAACTAAATACATAAGTATTTATGTATAAGCTATTTCTATAATTAAATAGTGAATGTGGTTAGTCTTGTTCATGTAAATAATTGTTAGGTTTTACCCAAGTGTTTATATCAAAGATAAGTTCAAATAAATTTGAAAATCTGCTCTTTCAAACACCATATGTGGCATATTTGTGTTTTGTGAAGCCGACAATCTTACTTAGATAGTAGTATTTCGAATAAGAAAAGGTGAAGCAAAATCTAAACACATTAATATTTGACATTGTTAGTTAATTTCATTATCACCCAAGTATTTACTGTATCAAGTTGAAGAAGCAACGCAACTTCGTTGCCAAAAGCTCTTGTGATGCTTGTACTTTAATAGCAACCTGGTTTCAAAGGTATTCATTTATTCTTACAACTTGTTTGGTTTAGATGATATATCAAAAGCAAGAAGCAATATCGAAACAATTTCATTGACACATCCGGGGCCTATTTCATTTCTAGGAAAAATAGTTTTTCATTTATCAAACTCTGAGTGAAAGCCTCTCAATCATGAAACAGATGAACCTGAGTTGCATTCATGCACCTGGGAAAGACAGAGGACACTTGAATCTATATGTAAGATGGTGGATTATTGTTATTCTCAATTATGTATTGGAAATGCAAACATGTCGATATTTTGTACCACTCAACCTTATTACTAGCATTGAACAAAGACTCGTAAGAAACAATATTCTGGAAATAGTAGATAAATAACTCCTGCCGTGCAAGCACGACTAATGTTTGAACCCAAGCTTTTATTGCTTCTACTAAAATGACTTGTTAAGAACACAATTGAAACATAACTAATGAAAAGTGCAAATTTTAGTTAGAACACCATTCAAACGTGACATTCTACAAAAGAGTTTTTGTTCAACCACAGAAGTTTTCCCTGGCCATCTCAGATATTTGTTCTACAAGAACTTTATTTGCATCTTTAATTACTTTTTGACGCAATCCAATATTAGAAGCCAATCTTCTGATGCAGTAGATTCCACAACCAGCCAACGAGATTCCACAAAAACTGGTGGTCACATATCTAAGCGATATAGAAGCTACATAATTTGCAGCAGCCAAATAAGGAGATGCTTGCCCGCTTCGTCCTACATTGCTGTTTGTTACAAGAAGGCCTGTTCATTTAACAGACTCAGCGAGTAATAACAATGAGAACCAACATAATGTGCATGTGTTAAGAGTATTTTTCATCCACATTCCAAGAGCACCAAACTAAAAGCTTAATAATAACCACCAAACTAATATAGTCATGTAAATACAGATTTATTGTTAACCACAAGAATATTGATATGTAGGGACTCAATTCAAACCAATACTTTTCATTTTTTTTCATTTAAACTGTGTAAGTTTAGTCACTAAACTACTTCACAAAAAAAATTAATTTATTCTATCTACGTGCTTTTGTCGAAAAAAATGATCAAGAGTACTAGCAACATAAAAGACTCTAAAATTTACATACTTTCCATCAAAACATGTGATCTCATATAAATTTGGTAAAAATTATGCACTTTTTAACAAATCAAAAGAGTATTTTAAAAAATGTCTTTTAAAAAATATGTTATTAGTATTATTCAAAAAAATATTTTTAATCTTATTCAATTAAAAATTATTTATTTAACTTATGTATACTCAAATCCAATATATATAAATTTAAAAATATCAATCAAAACATAAGGCCTAAAATAATCCGTAGAAATTAAAGGATGTTGAGGTTGGTAGACCATTGACATCATCAAAATACAAATCAAAATCTCAACTAAGTGAAAATTTGAATGCAAAAATTAATATATTTTGTGTGAATTGAACTTTTTCTAAATAAAAAAATGGCAAGTGACTTTATTTCTTTTTTTACAAAAGAAATATTTTGATTTGTGCTGTTGACGTTAGACTAGATCTTCGTGAATCCACGTCAGCTTTTGTCTTCTTCCGTTAATTTTCTTATCACTTTCCCGTCCCTTCCTATCTTTCTCTTTCACAAAAAAAATAAATAAATAAACGAACAAACTTCGAATTTCAATTTCTCTTCTTTCCGCCATGGCTTCTCTCCTCCTCCGCCTTCCAATCGCCGCCGTGATCGTCCTCATCGCGCTATCCGCATCCTCTGTCACCGCTCGTCCATGCCGGACCTTCATCATCTCCTCCTACTCTTTCCGTAACCCTTCCTCCAACACCTTCGCCACCATCACCGAGATCCGATCAATCTCCCCTCTCTACATCAACGACAAACCCTACGAAATCTTGATTGATCGTCCGGTTCAACATAACTTACAATTAGAAACCCAGTCTCAAGGCGCGTCGCACCCACGCGGCCCCTTAGGGTTTTCCACTGACGCTTACGATTTCTCCTCCCTCCGCGATCGCACCAAGGATATTCTCAGCGTTGCCCTCGCCTTGCTATTCGGCGTTGGATGCGGTGCCTTAACCGCCGCCACCATGTACTTGGTCTGGTCCGTCTTCACCGCTCGCCACGAACTCCGCGCCGCCGCTTACGGTGATTTCTCCGACGACGAGATTGAAAGCCCCAAGAAAATGGGATATGTCAAGATTCCGGCGGCTGAGGTGGTTGCTGCTGCTCCCGCACCGCCGGCCAAGGATTCGGTATGAGAAATTTAAGAATGGGATTTTTAGTAATTCATAGTATATCCGTGTGGTTTATGTGTATTGTTAATAATCATAGTCGAATTTTAATGTAAAAGAAACGCCGAAAAGGTGCAAACTCTTGCCCTGTATCATTAATCGTTTCTCTATTACATGTTTACGTTCGAACTTGAGGTATTTGCAATATTTTAGGATTATTACCTTGGTGTTGATGATGTTGGTTTTCTGTGTTGATTGTTTCAATGTGGAAGCCGGGAATTAAATGTGATATGTTAAGCTTGATGCAAATGGAACTAATCGTGATGTACGATACAATGATAGTATTTTGTTATAGCGTGATTTTTATCTGAAAGATTGGCTTTTTAATCATTGTATATTTTATTATATATTATATGCAGATTCAGGTTCCCATGATTAATTTATTGTACAAATGCAAATGATGGATCTAAAGCAAATTCTATCAATTCTAGTGTAGTTTGATTTGAGAGTTGGTGTTACCTATCATAAATTGGATACTCTTATCATGGGTAAATCAGCCGGGCTATTTATAGTTGAATTTGACCTTTGTGAACAATAAAAATAGAGTTAAAGTAGGGTTTTATTTTATTATGACCCAATTATCAGGTTAGTGAGAGATTTGGGATAATGGGTAGCTTACCTGTCCTGTCATACTCACACAAACCATTTTTTGGTCTAGTGTTGAGTTAAATTTAAATTTTTTGACTTGATCAAAATTTAAGGATCGGGTGAGGAGCAAATAAAGCATTGAAAAATGTTTTGATTCTAATAGGTGTTTATTATGGTTCTCTGATATGATATTGTAATAGAAAAAGGTGAAGTTATTGTTCCTGGTCACTTTTTTTCTTTCCCTAGGCTCTTCCTCATATTCTTAGTCCTCTTTACTTTCTACCTTTATGTCTGTGCAAGCAGTTGTGCAATTTTATATCATTAACATTGTCAAAATAAGCGAAATTCTGACATTATAAGTGAATGCTGATGACTGCCTGTTGAAGTTAAAATTCAAATCAATTTTCTCTGTGATAGGACACAATCCATTCTAGCCATGTAATAGTATTATTCTTCTATCATTCTCTTCAATAATGTAGGAAGTAACTGAAGCCGTAACTTGATAGAGAGGCATTATTAGAAGCAATGTCTGGGTTTTTATGCCAAGTTTTGAATTAACAGCAGAAATATGAATTTTATTAGTTTAAGAAGTGATGACTTGTAAGGAACTGGTATTATGAACACAACTGTATTGTGAGGTAAGGGTGTAATAGGATAGATTGCTGATATTGATATCGAAGAACCCAAATAACTCCTCCTCCTTTAGCTTAGTAGAGACTGCAATTAAGCCGTATATCATGGTAAATGGTAAATTATTCCTTTACATATTACATTCCATTGAAGAAGTAGAAACTTAATATTAATATATGCCATATGGATTTTTCTGTATCGTCTCTATGGGGATCCAGTATTCTTTGCTAGTATCCTACAAAGAAGTTTTTAATCGAAACCTTCATAGTATCTTCAAAGCAGGGCCATATTGTATGTTAAAAACAATGTCATAATAGATATTTGTTCAAAAAGGCTATATGTTCATAATAGTCATTGGCGCAATAAAGAGAAAAGTGAAAAATCCGATCTATACTATATCTGTTGGCCCTCATTCCAATTTGCCTGTGTATTCTCAAGGGATATGATAAAGTGTTTTTAAAGGTTGTGATTCTGAGTATATTTCTGTATAAGAATCTACGGAAATTCAGTATGTAAATTCTTAGTAGTTTTATTATCGTCCTTTGTGAGTGATGTGGAGAGTGGTACTTTTTTTTTTTTAATTATTATTACTTTTCATTTTGCATGGTCGTCTATTTGTTCATTGTTCATTAGTCTGTTTGTCTTTGCTCTTTTTTTTTTTTTTCAAATGAGAATTTATTAAGAAGCAAATTGGATCTCAAAAGAGAACAACTCTGTTGCCCAAACTAGAAAGATTAAACAATGAAACACATAGTGGTCTTAGAAGCACTTATCAGTACTTGTGATCCCACTTGTACACAACACTAATAATGCAGAGTCTTTCATATTTTTTTAGACGTGGGCTTTAAATTATACCAATATTGTGAAAAGGATAAATACGAAGCATATTCATCTGATGTAAAATAAGGAAGAAAGCTAGGTAAATAAATATTGGGATCAAGATCAAAATTTACTCTTCTAATCATGGTAAATTCTGTTATAGTGCACAAGTGTGACAGTTCTCCGTCAAAAAAAGTGGGATAGGTTTTGCACCATGCACAGCATAAAAGAAAGTATATTCACCACTCTGATACTCCCTTCACCATCTTCCATCATCCATGGATGAAGAAAGGCAACAATGACAGCTTGTTGTGATGTGGACAACGTTTCCCAACCTCTCAATGTGGTTGAAACAAAAGTGGAATGGAGAAGTTCGGACCAATGAAAGCAACAACGTGAAAAAATTACATCTGAAAAACAAAAGAGAAGGACAAAGAATATGATCAGAGCTATTTACGAGTGGTGAAACAGTATCCAATAGATAGGTCTTGCGAGTTGCGACAGTCATGTTCTTGATCCAGCATTGTGGTGGCCACAAAAATTAACTTGCTCTAGTCTTAACAGATTAGGGGGATTTTGCATGGAAGAACGAGAAGAGTTCAGGGGTAGTAAGATGACCCACAATGGCCAAAAAGTGGAGGAGTGTGGCCAAAAAGATGGGGTGGTTGTGGTCTATGAGAAAAAAGAAGCTACTGTGAGATCTATCTATTCTCTTTTGGATATGTTTTACATTACCTATTTAACTAGTTTTTGGTTCCCCTTTGTTTTTCTTGTTTTGATTAATAGTTAGATATTTTGGTATGTATGATTTGATACAGGGTGGTGGTGGTGTATTTTTGAATATTATTGTTGTGTGTATTTGATATTCTGGGTAGATTTACTGCGATGTATCGAGACATGATTGGGTTTGTTCCAGGTATAGTGAAAATCACCACATTTGATTTTTCTTTATGCATTACTCTACTCACTACACTGCGAGTTCCACGGGGACTGCAGCATTTTTACCTCTGGTTGACTCAACAATGTGGTGGCGGTGATGATGGAAGAGGGTGAAGGGAGTGGTGGACAGCATGATTGGGAGGAGGAAGATATTGTATGGATGGTGTATCATTAAATGTTAAATGTTGTAGGACTTGTGTAAAAAATTTATGGTAGAAAACCTATCTCTGTTGTGCATCATAGACTTAGCCTTTAACCAAAACCATGTTCAACTCTAATTATTTTTGTACAAGTGAATTATTATATTAACATAAGTTAGTGCCTGTTTGGATCTGTGTTTGAGTGTTGTAGACTCATGTTTTCAATGCTAAACATGACTTGCTTCTCTTATAATGTTGTTTGGTTTGAAAAAGATGAAGCGATTCGTCCAGCCGAAGCTTTAGATGGTAAAGGTAACGTTTTTAGATTGAATTTATTATAAAGTATAGACATTAAATTTCCAAAGAGAACTTAGAAAAAAAGATGATAAGAAGAAAGAAAGTTAAATTCAAGAACTAGTAAAAACGTTAAATTATTTGAAACTCACTTGTAACTACTTCGTGACTAGGTAGTAACGGTACTATTCTGACGATAAAACAGAGCAACTGTTTCCAAAAATGTTTTTAAAATGCTCAAATAGATAGCTAACTACTTATCTGCAAGCATAATAATACTATTCAAAATATGCACCAATCAAAAACAAAACAGTGCTACTTCGTGTATTAAATTTATCAATTTTGCGTACGGATATATTAAAGTTGTCTTTCAATTCATGTTTTAGTTGAAAAAATGACATAAAAAAGTAATGAATAAATAAAGAATAATTAAAAAGAACAACTTTTTTAGAGTTTATATTTAGAGACATAGATAGTGGCATTCAAGAGATATCTAAGAAATTTAGTTGCGATTCTAATGACAGAAATTGGAGTACTTAAAGGAGATAGGATATACTTAAAGGAGATAGGATATAAAGACAACTTAATCTTAATGTCTTCTCTAGAGTACATAAGTACATGCAATGAAATGCTAAAATAGTAGCAGCAATAATTCTAGCTTTCACTGTGCCGAGTTCAGATTGACACAAAAGCTTGTCCTAAATTTTTATCATAAATGTATATTTTCTTCTCAATCCTGACATAAATAATATAGATGACAACAAGTGGAATAGATCAACAGTATATTGGACCGAAAATAATACACATACATAAATTGTCTTAACCGTGGAACATGAAGGTTACATTTTGGAATCATCTCATTCTCAGTATTCAAGTGAGCCAATTGATGGTGGTTGTCCAGAAACGTGGTGAGAATCCGCACCACTGTCGCTAAGCCTATGTCCTGAACCTAGCGCATGCGTTTCTACCGCTTGTTCTCCCATCTTCTGAATATCTTCGGGAGAAAGTATTTTGATATACCAAACGTTATTCACGAATGATCTACAAAGAGTCGCACAAAAGATACACCCCAATCAAGAATATATCAACAAACATGAACCAAGTGAAGTGATCAAAAACCGCATGTTATATAATTTAAAAATCAAGGATGGAGAGTTTTAATTGCGAATTCAGCAAAACTGGTACTTACTCCCACGGATCGTCGCCAAGGAGAAGCACGTCATTCTCCCTGTCGACGAACACAAGCTGCCAGCCTGATCTAAGAGGGTCTTCTAACTTCCCCTCAATTCCAAACATCTGACCCAACTCCTCTCGCAGTTCACGATAGCTGCTGAACCGAGAGATGTCAAGTGAGCGTCCAACCGAACCCAATTTGTAAACCTGAGAAAAGACAAAATTACACTGCTAAATTCAATCGAAGGACAGACAAAAGCTTCGCAGATTACTTAAAAATCATACCTTGACAAATGTTGGGTTCTGGTTTTGTGGATCGATTTGCCCCGCATTGTGCAAAAACGAAGATGAATCTTGCATGCAAGCGTATAGAGAGCCCTGGAATCCAGACTCCCCTAGTTGCATTGTGGATGCATCAGTGTCAGCGGATGAAGTGGTGTAACCCGGGACAGTGGTGGGGAGTAGAAGGCCAGATGAATCGATATTGACACCCGAGAGAGTATGATTTTGGGCATCTGAATCACAATGTGGAGTCACCATTGCAGAATCTTTTCCGGAATATTGTGCATGTGCCATTGTGCTGCCAAAGGCATTGACCTGCATATTTGCATACTTTGGTGTCCATGATTGCTGCGGTAACTGTTCAGTCAACAAGGACTGACTGCCTCTAGATAGACTCGATAGATTCAAGAGATTGCCAGTTCCTTCTGAACAAAGTGAACTAAGCATGTTTTGTCCAGGGGGAACTGAAGCAGTGAACTTCATGTTTGAATCCAGAAAATCTGGTTTTGAATACGACGGTGAAGGCACGTTGGAGGGTTGTCTCTGATGGAGCTGATCATTTTGAATCAGAAGTGTATCTTGATAAGTATGATGCTGCTGCTGCTGAGCTTGGACTTCTTGATTGTTATTTGGTTTCTGAAGAAGGTGCCGAGACAGGTTTTCTGTAAGTAATTGAGCTTGTTGTGGCTGCAGCATATTAGAAGACCCAGAGTGTTGAATTGTTTGTGGCTGCTGAAGTTGCAAAGGCGAGTTATTGTTTCCTGATAGAAGATGATAATGGATAGGCTGTTGTTGAAAATTCATCATCTGTGGCCTCATGATATATCCACTACCCATGTTCTGCAATCCAGCTGCCAACATGGCTTGGTATTGTTGATTCTGATCATTTCCAAGTAAAGATGGGTCTAGTCTCTGCTGCATCCAGGGCAACAATCCAGCAGCACCTTGAAAATTTAGGGAATTGAGACCTTGGTCTGCAGGTCCACCTCTCATCCACATTAGACCATTTGCTGCGTCATCTCTTCCATCTGTAATAAGATCCTAGGTAATTAAAGGATACTCAAGAAGGCCTTCAGAATAACACGGCCATTTGTTTCAAAAGCAATAAAGACAAGAAACAGTGTGTGACCCCGTAATTGTGGATCAACAGCAGTCGCCATGTTTTGGACATGAATGGAGGAAATATGAAAGCTACGAAATCAAAGGGTTTGCTTGGTTTGAAAAAATAATAATTTTGATTTCATTTCCTATTTTCATTAATAAAATTAATCCTTCTTTTTTGGAAAAAATCTTTATATTTTAAATAAAATATTATGCAGTATCTCACTAACTTCAAACTGTCAATTGCTTTCAAGTACATAAGTCATAACTCACAATACGAGTAATAGTAAAATAAGTAAACTAAGTTACACACAGATAGAAGGACGTGGAAAAATGTACCAAGCAAAGATGAGGTGCCAGGATGCCATGGACGCTTCAATCTGACAGGAAACAATGAAGGATACATTGGGAATGTTGTTAAAGGCTCAATTTCCCATAATGACACCCGTGGCTGTCTCTCTCCTGCTGTAGATTCATCCCAACCAACCTATTCACAACCGAGAAAAAGATTGAGTAAGCGCAATTCTTTAAAACATCTAATGAAATTGAACTGTGGGAGTATTGAAATGTTGCTGTTCTAGTTCAATTTTTAGTACAATCACAGAGGACTTATTCTGGTGTGAGTATTGAAATGTTGATGTTCTACACCTTAATTAAACCCTTCTAGTGTGCAATACATAAGCCCTAGATTGATAGTGTAAAGTGTTTTTTGTTCTGGTGGGGTGTAGGTTAGGGGAAACCACTCTTCTATACAGTTTGAATATTCAAAATAAGATAAGCTCTACAGGATCACATGTAATTTCAACAATAAACTTAAGAAAAAGGCCAACTAGAACTACAAAAAAAAAAAATTGCAATATTAAAATCACACAGCAACAAATCTTATGGTTTGAAAGCGAAAAATAAATATCAAACAATACAGAATTAAATTAATACAGAAAAGAGCATTTATCAGGCATGGCAAAAAATCTCGGAAGACCGCACCCCTCCTGAGGCACAGTGAACAGAACAATGGGTATCATAATATATACTGCTATCTATCTTTTAAACACCATGCATTGTAAGTTTTACTTACCTTGACAGAGCGCCAATGAGAGTTCGGCCACCGAACAGCATCCAGATCACTTATGCCAGTTATTGTACCCATGTACCTACAAACAAAAGTGAGACACAGTTATGTAAATGCAAAATAGTATGGTGCTGAACTACCAGATGATACTGTACCTGCGGACACTTGATTCTTCAGTCTCGAAAAGCATCCTGAAGCGCATACCAACAGAAATACGTGTATGATACACGGCTTTAATGTATTTAGAAAGCGGTATGACAAACTCAGACGGACTAGCCCTGCTCATGATGGAACTGTCAAAAGAAGCATTATAATTTTCTTATAAAGAAGTCGTATATGGAAATTCAAACATTGACAACCTTGGATTATAGAAGACAGTAAAACAGCTATTAGTTGCTGCAGCATGGGCAGCGGCTGCAAGAAGTCCAATGTGCATACTGTCACTGGAAAGAACTGATGATGGCATTACGGTTTGCGGTCGATTGGCTCGACGTATTCCCAAAAGAAGCTGATTCTTCTCATTCCTTAAAGTGAAAATACACGGGATGAAATTAATGTCCAGCTTTCAAGGGTAAGAAAAAGAAGCCAAAAGACAAAAAGGAAACAAGCACCATATGAAAAGGACAGAATCTCCAGCAACGAGTCTCTTGGCACTAACAAATATACTCCAGCCTGTTGTAAGAAGGTGCCGTTTTGGCTGTCCTGAAATGAGACACAAGCAACAAATGCATTAGTAAGGTTTGAAAATACAATGGAAATAAAAATTTGTTCTCGTGTACTAGTAGCATAATTAATAATGACCCCAGTACATTTCTCTAATTTAAAAATAGTGCACTTAAAAGTTTGTGCTTCTGTTGTAGCAGAAAGAATGGCTCTGAAACCAAATAGTTGTAGCTCAATTGGTTGTGGGAATGAATGGACGGTGGTACTTATCCTCTTGGGACCGGGTTCGATTCCCACGGAAAGCAAAAACTCGCTATTTTCACAAGTTGGAAGAGGGGACGAGAAGGCCGTCATTAACAGTGTCGATAATGGTAAGGGTCAGACTGTTACAAAAACATTAATAAGCAAACTTGTGACTTGTGAAGTTAACTCAAAACAACAGGTAAATGAAATGAACCAATTGAAAGTACCAAGTTATTGCATTTACTGGCTCATATTTTTCTCTTACACAGCAAACCTATTATCAAGTAATGGAAGAGGACAGATACATGAGCTTCCCTAACACAAGGTAGTATCGACGGCCAGTGCAAGACAAAAGATCAACACTTTGGAACTCCCTTTTCAGAAGATAATGCTTCTGGTTGGAAGGAAACTAAGCTGGCTGCCATGTTTTTAAGCAGTTAAAAACACAGAAAATTGAACCAATCTACAGCTTCCAAACATGGAAGCATTTGCTATTGGTTAACAGTTGTGCTTGCCAAATGGATCATTGTGTCATGCCGTGTTTGTGGCTCAGTGAGTTGCAGGACATTTTATAAAAGATATGACAAGTTTCATGTAGTAAAGTTTACTCTACAGGCATCCCGTTGGAACATTGTTGCAATTTAGTTAGTTATAGGCCAATTCCAAAAGTAAAAGATCAACATTTTGGAACTCCCTTTTCAGAAGATAATGCTTCTGGATGGAAGGAAACTAAGCTGGCTGCCATGTTTTTAAGCAGTTAAAAACACAGAAAATTGAACCAACCTACAGCTTCCAAACATGGAAGCATTTGCTATTGGTTAAAACTTGTGCTTGACAAATGGATCATTGTGTAATGCCATGTTTGTGGCTCGGTGAGTTGCAGGACATTTTATAAAAGATATGACAAGTTTCATGTAGTAAAGTTTACTCTACTGGCATCTCGTTGGAACATTGTTGCAATTTAGTTAGTTATAGGCCAATTCCAAAAGTAAAAGGACAGAATCTCAATTCCTTGTGAAGGATTCATACTGAGACAGATTTCGGACTCCAGAAGACGAAGACAGATTGGACGCAATCCCTCATTTATCAGGGAAGATAAAATTTCCTAAAAACATAATTTCATTTTCTGTTGGCCAGCATTCATAATCAAACAATTCCAAAGTTATTTATTTCTTGTTAATTAAAGAACACATATCCATAAAAGACTAATGTCAAACATTGATGTTAGTTTTCTGATAGAACTGGTCTGATTGGGTATATACTAGGCAAAATGCACTGTTTATTAATGGAATAACAATGTTTATACTCCGCAAAGTAACTTCGGCAAAAGTTGGTTACAATTATGTACTGTAAAAAACAGTCTGAAACATAAAAGTAACTGCTGGAAATTAAACCAACTCTAGGATTTAGAGAGCTTAGTCTCTCCCAAACCAACCCACAAAATACAAATTACCCAATGCCTTCCCTTTTCATTGTCAGCTTATATTTATTATTCTAATTACCTATAGCAGTTACTGTACACACAAAATTTAATAATAATGAACTAAATGGCCTACTAATACTACATAATTTCTGCTCCAACATTAATTTAATTTCTATACATATATCTAACAAAAGTAGGAAGCATATTACTAACATTTTCTAACCACAATTGCTAAGTCTCCTTCAGCCAACCATCAGGATCACAATCCATGGTCAGATCACTCAAGTTTGGGTATTATTCATTTAAAGTTCCTCATACAATAGTGGATTGCCACTGTTGGAGACGATCCAGAGTTTTAAGGTTAGCTGATTTTATTCTGGCTAGTTCATATCAGGATATCTAGTCTTGAAGCTGACAAAATTGCCAAACAGATTGGTGACACTCATCAAAGCAACAAAAGAAAAATGCTAGCAAGAAGTTAGCAATATATATATCTGGTGTACCTACAAATAGGATATTCCCAAATCTTGGTCATTTATGATAGGTCACATTGGTCTGCTTTTTAATGTATACCAATCAAAGCCTTCTCTCACCATGTCGCCAGCTACATGAGTTGATCAATTTCATAGTATCCTATCATGTATCACAACTAGTGATAGACCATTTAAATTATAATCTCTCAATACTGTCCTTTGTTTTCCTTACCCACTCTCTAACTATATGAATTTCATCCATCTAGTACTAGTATGTCCTATTCTCTTGTGCGTATACAGGTCTCCAGCATACATGCCCAAACCAACAAAGACGAGACTCTACCATCATTTTTACAACAGGGGCTAACCTGACTTTCTCTTCAATGATACTAACCCTAATTCTTTCTTGTCCTCTGAACCACTTACTCATCATAATGTTCTCATCCATTCTTGCAACATAAAGCTTGCCTTCCGGCTAGCTCTTTACCACGTTGAATTCAGTTTTCACAACATCGCCGTTCGTATGGCTATGCAGTAAAAGTTTTATAACAATTTGAGTAATAATATTTTTATATACATTCTTTCATTTCATTCTCCTTGCTTATCCTACGATTGACATCTTTCTCATTTCCGTCATTTTGCATAATTGACCAGAGGCACTTCGCAATACTTTTAATAGGTATCCTATTGTTTGAAAATTATAGATGGTTCGCAGTCAAGATTCAGAAATGAGATTTATTTTTTAAAAGCTATAGGAAATTATTTTAGTTTTTAATCTATAAGAATTTATTAAACAAACACAAACAGGGACTTGAAAATTAATTTAACCTTTAAGATAAACCAGACAGTTCTGACTACTCAGTGCCTTAGTTTCACAAAATTCTCCTCTAAACTGGAGATTCTAAACTAAATTTGTAGTACAACATAAGTATGCACAAGCCGAGAATCTCACATGTGCCAAATTCCCAAAGAAAAACATACTCTACCAAAATATTGTAGCATACATTTAAAACCCCAATGCAAATAATAAGATTATAAGAATGGAGATAGAGTCGTACCCCGAAATATATGTCGAAACTTCCATTCAACGTCATGGAGATCCCTAGCAATTAGTTCTTGTGCTGGTGGTTGCTGCGAGAAATCCTGTATAGCCCAAATTTATGAGAAATGCCTCGACAACCAACAAGAATCAAACACAACGGCAAAACATGAACATTACCAGTGGAGGGAACACTTTCTCAGCCGCACGACGAGGAACAGAGAATCCTCCGTGTGTGCTAGTGTCACTGGCTGTTAAAGTCTTGCAAAAATAGTTTGACGGCTGCTTACTTGGAATGCCTAATTCCATAGGAAGAAAAGTATCCTTCTGCTCGTCCTACATCCACATTTAAAATGCATATTTCAGTTCCCTAAATAGAAAGAGAGGTTCATAAATAACACATAACGCAAACGGGTCAAAGAGCATCAGGATACCGGAGTCAACGGCTGTAGTGTCATTTGGGCATATACTTCATCTGTTTCAACATCTGCCTGAAAATTAACACATGCTCAAGTTCATGAGTTTATTACACTGTAGACTAACAACCATAACTCAACTATCATAACAAAATCAATGATACAAATAGTCAAATACACTCACATGCATTGTCACATTGTGAAGTTGGCAAACCAACTGAGGTGGCAAGCTAGGATAATTTGGTATATGCCCATCAATTTCTCTGTTAGTTGTGGCAGATACCTGAAATCAATATAAACAAATTCAGCTCAATATCCATTAATAGAAACTATTGAATTGGTTCCATATCGAATTTAGCAACAAAAGTTTCATATCCTCCATAGTGTGCAAAATTGAAACAATTCAAAGTAGAGTAGGGAATAATAAAGCATTAACCTGTTCACTATGACCCTGAGGGAAGTAAACCACACGAGTTCCTGCAGTTGGTAGGGACACTAAGGGCCCAGCACATGCATGCCATAGCTCAGAATTCAGACACTTCTTCTCCCCTCCTCCTCCTACCATCATCAAAAAGAGAAAAGGAAAAAAACATAGAAGGATGTTATTGTTCAAGCAACACAAAAGGTGTACTATGATAGAGACACAATATTTTATATACATGTTATGACTAAAAGCCAAAACTAATACTAAGAACTGTTGCTCCATAAAAAAAAAGCAAAAAGAGAGAAGTGAAATGGATACCTTCATGTCCCTGTTGACCCAACCCTGATGTTGAAAGCTTCATATCATCAAAGCTTTACCCTTTTCCTTTATTTCTCTTTCATTCAAAGACAACAGTAGTATAAATTTAGCAATAACAAAAAAACACATGAAATGAAAATGAAACCCTAGCTTAAAGCCATAAACTTCAATTTGCTTCAAGCCATTGCAATTTCCATTCCATAATCATTTTTCCTCTACCTAACCAATGCACTCCATACTCAACAAAACCAACACCACCAACTTCAAAAACAAAAATCAAACAAAACCACCACAACTTCCCCAAACAAATTCAGCAAAAAAAAAAAAAAAAAACAACCCTCGAAAGTAGAAGAAGAGAAACAAGTAAAAAGTTTTGTATTTTAGTTCAGTTTTGCAAAATTGAAGCAAAACCCTGATGACCCAAAAACATGACCCAATTGGAATTAACCTGCACGAGTGACACGTTGTTCGAGATCGCCATGAAGGCAGAGAGAAAGAAAAGAAATGAAATGAAAAACCAAAGGGACTCTTTTGTGGCCTATCACTTTCGATTAAGACCGAGTGAGGATTTTTTGCTGAGAAAAAACAAGTGTTTACAGTCACAGTGAGTGATGACAGAGGAGAGAGAAATAAAGAGAGAGAATTAAAAGAAGGGGTCATTTCTTTTTTTGCATATATAAGGGGCCCCGACCAAGCTGGACATGGGCACAGTAGAGAGAGAAAGCGTAGGAGAGAGAAAACTCATGTTTGAGAGTTATGGGACGGTAAATATATCTGAACCGTTGGATTATCCGTACATGTCAATCTTAACCATTAATTTAGAGTGATGTGACAGCAGGCATGTGCCACCATCCTTCACCGGTCACTGTCTCAAGTACGGAGTATTAAGGTGTGAGAAAATTATTAGCATAAAATAAAATAATATACTCACTAATAATAGTGTTAATATATAATAAAATATCTTATAATGAAAGATGGAAATAGAGAGAGGGTAGGCGCGTGCTTTAGATAAACAAGTGGGGTATGATGAAGTATAGTAATAAGTAAGAAGAAAAAGGTAAAAGGAAAATATATTGATATGAATGATTGATTGGTGGTTAGGCTCTCATGTATATTGCTCCATTCCTATTTGCATCCTTCTAAGCATGGAGGTGTGAGGTTTGAGCACATAAATTCCATTCATTTTATTTCTTTTTCCATTCTCCCTCAAGATTTTTGTTTTACATTTTAAGGCCAACTAAGCTGGAAAATAGGTTAGGGTTTTAAGTATAATCTGTCAAAAGATTTAATATCTAAATTTAGTCTATATTTGTTCTAGATTTTTTTTTGTCATTATTAAATGTTTACACGACATGTGAATTTGTTTAAAAAATTATTTTGTATTAATATTTTTAAATAAATAATTAAATAAATTTTTTAATAAATTAATTTATCAGTTAAATATTTTTTGAACTTTAACACATAGTATTTTAAATAATTTTATTTTATGTAACATGATATGTCAATTCTATTTTAATATATCATATTTAAATATATAAAAATTATTATAGAATAATATGATTAAATTATTAACTGCCGATAAAATTATAATTTGACGTAAAGTAATAATAATAATAATAATAATAATAATAATAATAATAATAATAATAATAGTAAAAGTAATGAAATATATTATCCATATTTACTTAAGTAAATTTAAAATACTTTGTTATAATATATGTGACATTTTTAGTTGAATAAGTTTTTAAGAAACTCTTGACGCTTTCTCTGTAAAAAGAATTAGCTTGGGTCCGTCTTTGAGGTAGAAGTATTAAATAAATTAAATTACAAGTTCTGAAGAAGGGAGTGTGAATTTATTGGTATGAAAGATGGTGAAACAAGTTATGACTACTATTCAATAACTTTTGCAATTATTAACAAGATGGAGATGCATCACGAAAAGGCTCATAACCGTATAAAACATTCTTCCATCTATAACAACAGTTTTATTATGTTTTTTGCACTATTAAAACATCGAAGAAT
The DNA here is from genome assembly GCA_037974835.1 of Cicer judaicum. NCBI lineage: Eukaryota > Viridiplantae > Streptophyta > Magnoliopsida > Fabales > Fabaceae > Cicer > Cicer judaicum. The sequence goes on along the minus strand of JBBPBS010000276.1, from coordinate 19,877,235 downwards.
GTGTGTACTTTAATTGTTGATGAATTTTAAAGTAGATTGATGATGCTACGGGAACAGAGCATGAAATTGCACAGAGACAAAGAATACAAGAAGGTCGTCAAAGTTTCGAATATAAAGAGGAATTGAAGACGAAGTCGATGTGAAATTAGAGAAATACATGGAAAAAATAAATAACAATTCGACAAAGAATTGATTTAATGTAATAAGTCTCACAAATTAAGGTATTTTCAATGTGAATGTCGTGGTGGAGATGAAAAGAGCAACTATACATAATTGGATGAAGAATAAATGTTTTTTATTGCACATAAAGTTGTACAACATTTTTTAAAGAGTAAAACTTTATTTAGGTTGTATCAATCATATATGTGGAACTAAATACTAATTTTTTTGACTTGAATGAAGAATTTAAAGTATCAGTAAAGTTGTGAGAGACAATTCCAAAATGATGGTTATAAGAACATGAAATGTTACAATACAAGGATGTGAAATTACATAGGGGATAACCGATATGTATTTGATATTAGTCTTCCATCGTAATATATGTAAAGGTTTAAGCATTTTAATTCAAAGTTTAATTCAAAGTTCGACCTAAATATAAATAAAATTTGATCAATGGTGGTTTCAACTATAGTTTGAATATGAAATTTTTAATGAATTTGATCTTAATCAAAATTCTTTAACTATTTAAGTTTAATTTGATCGTCATACAATAATTTATTTTAGTAGTGATTATACTTTTATTATAACACAATTTCTCAAACACTTTTTTTTTTTTTATGAAAGATTTTCACATAATTCAAATTATTACTCTTTTCGCCCTCATCTAATATATTAACATTTGAATTAAGTAATAGACAAATACTTTCCTGCATAAAGATTAAAGTTTTGCATCACGTAACATTTTTAATTATTGATAAATGAGCAGTCATGCTAGTTTCAATTAACTTTGAAACTTGTTCAAACGATAATATATTGTTCAAAGTTCAATGATATATAATATATATTTGATAATATTTATTTATGAATTTATAATTTATAACGTTTAATTTGTTTTATCAATTTTATTTTTATTATTTTAAATAAAATTATTTTTACTCTTTATAATTTATTTATTATAATTTAAAATAAAATAAATTAGATATATTAATATACTTAGAATATGAAATATCTTGTTCTCCTTTAAAATAATAGCAATATGAATTCCTCCTCCCTTTACCGTCACCGATATGTCTTTCCTCCGCCATTTGTGGAGCATCACTTCGTAATAATATTGTTACTTTATTATGGAATATTAGCAATATATTTATTTTGATTATTATTTTGGATTATTATAATTGTAGGTAAGATAATCTTAATTTTTTATTTTATTATAATGTTATTATTATATGTTAATTGTTGTATGTTCGTTGTTAAATTTCACTACTACAATATTGACATATATATGTTGAATAATGGAGCTCATATCCCTTTAATATAGCCCACTTGTTTTATGTTTAGTTACAATTATAAAAGTCATTTTTATTTTTGAAAAATGGTCATTAGTCATAACTACTGTTCTTTATATGATACTCAAAGTAGATTTCCATTATAATTAATTTTTTTTCTTCAGAAACATACACAAAAATGACAAAACTTGTAGCAGTGTTTAACTTTTTAAAAGAAAAATTAATTAAATGGGGATTATAAGTAGCACTGTTAATTGCAATTTTTAATGCTAAATAGAAAATATCAACAAAGTTTATCTGATTAAAGAAAGTCAAAATGCAGATTGGGGGTCACTTGCATGCTTATCTTGTGGGTCACTATCTCTAACAACTTCCAACTGTCAATTGAGACAAAGAAGAATATTAATTAATATTATTTAATAAAAAAAAATGAAAATCTCTTAGGTGTGCACACAAACAGTTAGTTATTTGATGGTGATTTTAATTTAAAGCATGGTTAGGATTAAGTTGTCGTGACTGTGTGAGACATGATTAAGATGATTTTGTTGGCTTAAAAATTAGTGTGATATTTTGTTTTGATGTTGTTCCTATGACATTAACAAGAATAATTGAGCTCTTGTACTTTTATAATAATCTGTTTTGTTCCCATCGATCTTTTCGAATTAAAGGTTTTGTTTACAGGAGACATTGCAAGATTTTTTTGGTATTAAGGAAACATTCAAGTTAATCAACACCTTTATTGATTCCAAATTAGTTGAGTTGAGATTAGTGTAGATGAATTATGTTAACAACTTAAAGCATAATTAATGAAACTTGTATTTCAATTTTATGAGTTCCTAGTTTTTCTTTTAAATATACGCGCAAAACTTGATAAACTAATTCATCCACTCGGTAACGACCGTAAAAGTTTTATATGAACTTATCTAAGTACTTTGGATACTCGGGTTTGAGTTTGTTTGTTTAAGATATTTTTAAAAATAATTTTAACGGTGTTTTATATTTTTATAATAAAAATAAAATAAAAATTTAGTTCAAATAATTTATTTTAAATTATTATTTTAAGTATTTTATTTTATTTGTTTTCTATAATTTATTTAAAAAAATATTTTTATTATATTAAAATCTTTCATAATTAATATTTAAGTTGTTGAAATTCAAAATTATTTTTTTAATTGATAACAAATGAATTAAAAAATTTCTAGTATTTTTTAGTAAATTTCTATAAAAATCATTTTAAAAAATATAAAGTAAAAATCTGTTTTTAAAATCTTAAACAAACTGATTTTTTATAGTTTAAAAAAATTGAGTTTTTTATGAATTTTACAAACATATGTTTTTAGAATATTTGTTGAGGAATAAAATGAGGAAGAAGAAGTTAAAGTTTATGGGTTTGAAGAGAAAGAAAATGAGGAAGATAGCGAAGTTCTAACGGATATATACTTAATAGACACAAATACACATGATTTACACATAAATTAGAGGGGCAAAGTGTAATTTTGTCATTTTTAAATATTTAAGAAGTTCAATATTATCTTTGTCTTTAAATATATGACCTCGTTTATCAAATTATAAAAATTAAAAAAGTTAATAGTAGTATTAAATATATTAAAAAATCAAATTATTTTTATAATTTTAACCTTTAAGAGAGAAAATTAGTTAAATTTTTCGTTACAATATTTATTGTTAGATGTAGAAAAAATATATAAATTAATTAAGAATGTGTGAGTAAATAAATAATTAATATAATTAAAAAAATTATAAAAAATTTATTGAAGAATAAATTTATCAAAAAAATCATATATTTAAGGA